>BKCP01004738.1:264325-281804 GCA_008636005.1 Striga asiatica | reverse complement strand
TTAAAAAAAAAAAAAAAAAAACTCAAATGTTTAGTATAATTTGAGCTACTGTGATGAGCTCTAAAGTAGTTGATTCCCAACTACTAGCTTGGTCCTGCTATCGCCCTGTTGAAAAATCATTTGGCTAGAGATGGCGGAGGAAGAATTAGCAGTGGCGAGAGATAGCCACGATGGCTCAGGCTTCAATGAAGAAGCCCAGGAGAATGAAAAAATGAAGCAGAAAATGAAGGATAAAAAGAAAAAACGACTGCTTAAGGAAGCTGAAAGGGCGGAAAAGCGGGGTGTGTGCTATTTGAGCCGTGTGCCTCCTCACATGGATCCTCTCAAGCTTCGCCAGATTCTATCTCAGTATGGAGAAATTCAGAGGCTCTATCTTGCTCCTGAAGGTAAGAGCTTTCATAGTTTTTACTGTGGGATTGGATGGATTGGTTTGCTTCATATGAAAAATATGATTTTTTTTTTTAGTTTCATTTAGTTGAGTGATCATGGGATGATAGTACAATGTTTGTGTGGTTATTGGTTATTCTTGTAGAATGTTGCCTTGTTTTTTTGAAGGTTATTTCTTCAACCAATATTTGGAATTTTTTTTCTTTTTTATTATGGTTAACCATTTCTGGTGCGCAGATCCTGCTGCGCAAGTGCGTCGGAAAAAGTCGGGAGGGTTTCGCGGACAAGAATTCTCAGAGGGGTATGCATATGTTTTGTGCATTTTTTTTAATCTCCTGTTTTGTTATACATTGATGATGTGCATGACTGTAAAGCTTTGAACTTGTCATTTGTACTTTCTATAGATATTTGTGACTTTGTTCTGTAGTAGTTTTGGACTAATAAATATGTGTCGTATTCTTCAATGCAGATGGGTTGAATTCTCAGACAAGAAAGTCGCTAAGAGAGTGGCTAGGATGTTGAATGGAGAACAAATTGGTATGTCGGCTCAATTACTTTTCTAATTTGGTATATTAAAGTAAGCAAAGCATGAGAGACTTGATCATGCATTTTCTAATTTGGCATGTGTTTTTACACTCTCATTGTTATTTTATTTCTTTTGGGCGTTAGGTGGAAAGAAAAGATCATCATTCTACTATGATTTATGGAATATCAAATATCTGAGTAAATTCAAATGGGATGATCTTACTGCAGAGATAGGTACATGACCTCATTTAATATTGTGATTTGCTAAATGTGCAAGGCTGCACATATGAAATCAAATGATCTGATTAAATGGTCTTTTTTCAGCATACAAGACTGCTATTCGAGAACAGAAACTGGCGATGGAACTATCTGCTGCTAAAAGAGAACGTGACTTTTATCTCTCGAAAGTTGATCAATCAAAAGCTTTGAGTAAAATAGAAGAACGGCTCAAAAAGGTGAATACACCGAATGTGTTCTTCCACTTTTGATGCATTGGTTATTATGTGATTTATTTAACTCCAAGAGGTCAATATAATATTCTCCTGCAATAGTTGTCAATGGATAACCATCTTCAAGCTGATTCTAGAGCATCTTTCTTTTTTTTTTTCTTCAAAACTGTTGATGCCAATGGCACACAATTGTCAAATGCAGAAGCAAAAGATTGAATTGACGCCAAAAGTGGCCCGCCAGTTTCCGCAGAAAAAACCAGTTGGGAAAGATGAAGAAAATAAGTCCCAATTGTCAAGGGATGTCTTGTCTGGAGTGAGTCCTCACTTTGCCCCTCATCCCATTTTATGGCTTTTGTGGAAAGAAATTGGCTAGTTTTCTAACTTAAATCTATGCCCATCACAGGTTTTTGGTGGCTCTTCATGATCAGCTAACAAATTTCCAATCACCCAAGGTTGTGTGCAGTGCCTCCAATTTTTACAGTGTGGTTTTTGTTATGTCTGTTGTTAGATGAAATTTATTTTATTTGCTAAGGCAGTTGGTGTCGCATAAACTACAATAGTTCTTTGCAAAAAGTCATATTTATTGAACCATCTTCCTTGCTTTGAGCTTCTGATGATTACTTATTTATTTATTTTCAAGAACTGGCGAAAAGGGACTTCAATAAGATTTTGCCCTTACTCCCTTCCCTTGAGAGGCTTGTGATTCATCTGTCAAATGCTTTCCCAATAATGCCCACAGAAATAAATGAATATGTAAACCTCTGAACACAGAAGAGCACCTAAATGCGGGAAACAACATACTGACAAGGAAAAAATGATTCCTCAAGAATAATATTTCACACCAATGTCATATTTTACACACGTCCAGACACTTAAACTGTACATTTCTATTAGGATCATATTGATTTGATTACAAATGAAATTGGTTGAGGGCAAAACATAGTAAATAAATCGGTCAATTGCAGCATCCACCTCCTTGAGTAACTGTACCATCTCTCCCTCCTGCAGGACCTTGGGCCCGTCCATAGCCAACCTTAATCCCGGACGACTGCAGTTTACAATTTATGTAGACTGCGTTTAAGATTTTTGCTCAAAAGCTCAAAATGCATTATTTTTTGTTAAGGGGGGAAAAAAAAGAATGAACCAATAAATCAAGAGCTCTACCTCATTGGATACATCAAATACGCCTTCTTGAATCTTCTGAAGTATCTTGTTTGCAGTCTTAGTAAATGCCTGCGTACAAGATCAAAGTGGGAAGAAGAAAAAAGGGAAAATAAAAGGGTAAAAGATAATATAAATATAGGTTCTTTGATCTGAACCTCTTCGACATTTTGACCGGTTCTTGCAGAAGCTTCCAAAAACAGAAGCCCGTTTTCTTTTGCAAACTGCTCCCCCTCCTCTTTACTTACGGCCCTACGATGAGCAAGATCACTTTTATTTCCCACGAGCATGATCGTCATATTTGGGTTTGCGTGTTGTCGAGCATCTTCCAGCCAGCTCGCGAGATGATTAAATGTTTCCCTTCTGAGAAAAATACGGCAGTAATCTCAGTCAATGGAAAAACACTTATTTTCATATGTAGAATCTCACTCTATGAAGAGGGGCAAATATAACACATTCTATGACATAAGATTGCACTATATCATTCCCTCTCAAAGGAAAAAGATATTTGTGATTCTATTTCCATCTACGGCCAGTAAGCAAAATACATAAACAAACAAATTACCATCAGCATAAGTGATCCAACATCAGTCACCAACTATCATGCGGAAAGCAAACTGGAGCATAGTTCATTTACCAGTTACACCATAGTCAACAATACCTTCGGGTAATATTGGTCTAGACAAGCGAACTTTGACAGGAAAAACCGAAGTTGCATAACTAATATCACGATCCTCCAAATAGAAATAGAATAGTTCATTTTTAAGCATATGGCTGATACATTGAGTACAAGGGCAATGTTTTTGAGGCATACACAGGTCAAACTGAGTAAAGGAATTGCATATGAAGAGTATAGTTATTCCTCTACCTGGTGATGTCATAAACTAAAAGAGCACCAGCTGCTCCTCGGTAATATGATCTAGTGATGGATCTGAAGGACTCTTGACCAGCCTAAAAATGCAAAAAGAAGAAAAAAAAAAACGATAAATAAGGATTCACACGAAGTTCCAATACAAACCAAAAGCAGTATCATAAAACAATCAACACCCACTTTCAACAACTGGTAAACCTCCCCTAACCCCTTTTAGAACTTCCAACGTTTACAGCATAATAACCTCACTTTTGGCTGTCCCAAACAAAATCGGCTTGAACTAGTTCTTCTAGAATCAAATGCCCATATGTCAACTCACCCAAACCCACAAAATAAATAAATAAAGATGTACACTTTAGACACCCTCCCCCAAATCAAGCATGAAAACGAACTAGGAATCCAAAAAATTAATAGTGGATAAATTAGGTGAAATATTATTACAGTGTCCCAAATCTGAAGCTTAATCGGCCGGCCGTCAATAGTGACCATTCGAGCCCCAAATTCAACGCCGATGGTGAGATCATGCACCGGCTGGAACCTCTTGTCGGTGAATTGCAGAAGCAAACACGATTTTCCCACACCTACAAAAGCGAATGCGGATTACAAAAGGTCAACTTTTTAACTAAGGTTCTAACTTTTTTTCTAAGGTTCAGGAGAAGATTGTAGGGGGCTGTCACCGTTGCCTTACCTGTGTCGCCGATAATTATGTACTTGAAGAGATAGTCGTACGACATTCTCCCCCAAAACGACGACGTTCAACAGTTCGATCTGTAGAAGGCAGAAGCTCTTGGGTCTCTGTATGTGGTAGCTTGTGTGTGTATAGATTAAAAGCGAGAGAAGGAATTGATGGCATGCGTACGGTGTACGTGTTCTCTCTAAATAATGCTAAGGCCAATTAAAAGAAAGATAAAAAAATTAATTTAATTGTCATAATATAGGATATATAAAAAAACTGATAATTAAATTATATTGCCAATATTAAAATTTTAATAGCATATATAAAAGTGTTATAAAAATATTAATAATATATAAACAAAAATACAAACTTACATATGTTGCTCGGACCATCGAAAATTGATGTATAGAATTGCAAAATTACAAAAAATTAATACATTTAATTACGAAACTGGGGAAAAAACGGATGTGGGCCCACTAAACATGAAGCGCACCATGAACTGGGAAAAGTCCATATGCAGTCCAATAGGGTTCCATCCCAAAACCAATTGATGGAAGAAAATTGGGGGAAAAACGGATGCGGGGCCCACTAAACATGAAGCGCACCATGAACGGCGAAAAGCCCATATGAAGCCCAGTAGGGTAAAACCAATGGGTGGAAGGAGGAGTAGCCTATTAGACTTATAAAATGGGTCTATTTTTCATGTATGAACGATGTTGGAAAACTCACAAGTGATATTCTAACAAAACACTAAAAGTTGATACTTATGAATCGTGATAGTGATGTAGATTTATGTGCTGAGCTGTTTAATAGACTCAAATAATTTTATTCTACTTATTAGTTAGTTTTTTTAGTTCAAGTTTGTGTGTTTTGAGTTTTATCTTATTTTGTTTTTCACTATTCTCCATCATTATGATGGAGTTGTTTTATATTATCCTAATTGAAGTTGTTAGATTGGCATGATATGCTAGTAAGGAATAAGAAAACAATAGAATAGGGCTTTTCTTCAAGGTGATGAACAACTTAGAATTGGATTAAAGACAAGTAGTACCTTTTTGTGTTAGTTTAGTGTTTATATTGACAAATTTAGGCTACTTGTGTGCATTCTTAGATTCAATTTTTTTAACTGGTTGATAACTTAATTTAGCTATTCTAATTACTTTCTATTATGAAATTATATATTTTATTAATATAACTATCGATTATTAAAAAGAAAAAAGAAAAAAAGTAAAAATGAAGTTAACACTTCAATTCAGCCANGGGAGGGGAGGGGAGGGGAGGGGAGGGGAGGTGATGTAAAATAATTTTACCTTGTTTGGAAGGATTTGGAAGGATTTTGTTAGAGGTGAATGGAGGAAAAATGGTAAACCTTGTTTGGTTAAATAATGAGAGGGGAGGGAAAATAATGTTAGAATGACAAATATATCATTAATGATGTTAAAATAAAAATTTAAATATTATATATAATAAGGGTAAAATTGTAATTGGGTGTGTTAAAATTTTCTATCCCCTCCAAATTCCACCACTTTTGGAGGAGAGCAAAAATGGAGAAGAGAGGGAATTGTAACTTAAAATTTCCCTCTCCTCCTATCTAAATTTATGAACCAAACAAGAGAAAAGTGAAAAATCCCTCCCCTCTTCTCCTTTCCCCCCAACCAAACAATACCTCAAGGACACGTTTGTTACCCAAGACCAGACAGGATTGAGGTCATAATCTGGCCTTAATCAGGCGTTTGTTTTCCCATTTTACGGCCCGGACGACTAGACAAGGCCCGCGTTGCAAAGTTGTTTAATCGCGGTTTCCGGGGACTAATTAATCTTGGCTAGGGGGTGAGATTGAATGCCATCTGCACAGTACCTCAAGTGAAAATGTCTAGAATGTCCTTAAAAGTAATATTTCATGAAAGAAATATCCCCAGTCAACGCCTAATTTACATTACGTGCCACCTACTAACAACGCCACAATATACTTGACGACAATAATTGAAAATACTTTGGCAGATCTAGAAACGAGTCGAATAGCCCATTCTCCACCAAAGAAAAAAGGTAGTTCGCGATGGGGATGAGGTTATCTTATTTGTTTACTCATTTTATTTTCTTCTCGCCTATGCCCGGTTGTTGATTCTGATTTGTGCACTGTTGTTTTTTTAATTTTTTTTAATTTATTTTTCAGCTGCAGTGTCTAAAAGTCCCGATTTATTCCGTGCAATACTTGTTTTTCTGGCACAACGGTCATGGGTTTGGATTTGTGGTTGATTGGAATGAATTGTGTATTAGTGTATTACTGTTTTTTATTTCTTAACCAAAGTGTACAATATGAAAGAGTGAAAGTGGGGTTAACAATAATGTGCTATGGTTTTGCATATTCACTTCTTCATGTTCAATATTTGGATTTTTTGTGGGTTTTTTTTCTTGACTAAAGCTGACCATATGTGCCTATTTTGTTGACGGTATCTACGTGTACGTGATAGGTGGAAGAAAGTGTTAATTTTGATGGGCCGTATTGCAATAACTATAAAGGTTGCATCCCAACGAAATGGTGTTGTTAAAAACTTTGATAAAAGAAAGGGTGCTAAAAAACATATTAAACCAAAGATTACATACTGCAGTGTGGGGTAAAAATATTGTAGAAGTCCTACAAATAAAATAGAACCATTTTAGCAAAGAGCAGTAAAGAAAACGGGAAAAATAAAAATTAGTACCCCTTCTCATGCGGAACCAAAAACAAAAAGCAAAAAAGAAAAATGACAATTACACGTGTACACATTATTGAAATGATGCAAAATAAGTTGAGGGCCAAATATGTAAATTTGCTACTAATCAGGTTTACCATCTAGGACAACAAACACACAATACAAGATATAAGAATAGTCTCGTCTTGGTTGAATCACACGTAACAAACATGCGATCCTATTTATCTCTACACCCCAATCTTGTGGGCAAAGATTAAAATTATGTAATCCCGTCTTGCCTAACAAACATGCTCTAAGTAAGTTTTTAACCGGAGCAGAACATACTAATATTATCCACTTTGCTCAGTTTCTTTTTCCAGTGGACAAAATTTCAGCGAAATTCATGTTCACCATTCTCCACAGTCCCCAGCAATGGCACTACCCTTCACATCAAAACAGCTCAAAATCACCACCCTCACCTTCTCTCCCGCTCATCATCTCCAGCCACCAAAACTCGCCTGCAAATAATCGAACGGCCGAAAACACCCGCAGGTCATCGCCGGCCGGAAAAATCAAGCGGCTGGCCCTAACCCAACAAAGCAGAACAAAGCTGAACAACAATCCAGACAGGGATTTCTACGAGTACCCTCGATTCGTAACCCACGTCGATAAAAACTTCATCTTGAATCTGACTGATCTTTACAGGGAAACTCTGAGGCCGGAAATGGAAATCTTGGATCTCATGAGCTCGTGGGTAAGCCACTTGCCTGTGGAAGTCGAGTACAGGAAAGTGGTGGGCCATGGGCTTAATGCCCAGGAGCTTGCGAGAAATCCGAGGTTGAATTATTTTTTGGTCAAGGATTTGAACAAGGAGCAGGAATTTGAGATGGAGGGTGATTGTTTCGATGCTGTTTTGTGCACCGTGAGCGTGCAATATCTCCAGCAGCCTGAAAAGGTCTGCATTTTAAAAAATTGAACTTATTATGTTTCGATTTTCTTGAAGACCAGAGTAAATTTGTTGTTGTGAAAGCGTAAAGTTGTAATCTTGATTGTTTATAGTCCAAGAAAAGGGCACACTTCAACTGGGTATGTGTGTGTATTGATCTACCGGTAAAAAAATGAACTTATGTTTCAATATTCTTGAAGAACAGAGAAAATTTGTTGCTGTGAAAGTGTAAAGTTGTGATCTTTGTTTGTTTATACTTGATAGTCCAAGAAAAGGGTAGACTTCAACTGGGTATGTGTGTGTGTGTGTGTGTCTTGATCTACCACCCTCCCAAGAAAAGATAGTTGCAGGGGTGATTTTAGATTCTACTTGAGTCTTAACATTATTGGTGCTTTATGTGTGTTACTGATTGAACTTACATTCTAATTTAGGTATTTGCTGAGATCTTTCGAATACTGAGGCCCGGGGGAGTTTTCATAGTCAGCTTCAGTAATCGGCTGTTTTACGAGAAAGCTGTAAGCGCATGGAGAGATGGGACAGCTTATAGTCGCGTGCAATTGGTCGTGGAGTATTTTCAGTGTATCGAGGGTTTCACTCAGCCTCAAGTTATTCGTAAATTACCTCATACTAATGGGGATGAAAGTAGCTCGATTTTCGGTCGGATTAAGGGGCTGTTGGGTTTGTTGACCGGGTCGGATCCTTTTTATGCTGTCATAGCTTACAAGAACTTCAAACCTGTATATGAATGAATATAAGAAAGAGCCTTATTGTTTATCATTTTGAAGATTTAATTAATCTTGGGGCTTATTGCTTATTGTTTATCTTACATTTTTTCCACTTGGTGAAATACTGGTTTTGATAATCTTCTTTCTTAAGACCAACAAACCAATCCTGTTCACGTCTAATCACCTAATCTAACTGTCTTCAGATTCTCAGTCCAGTTAGTTTAGTACAATTCTCAAAACATTGTTCTTTCTTTCTTTAATCTTTAACAAGCATAGCCATGTTTTTCTCTCACCAATGCCATGCATACAGATTTCAAGAAAAAATTAATCACCTTACACAATTCCTAGAATTCACTATTGACACCCTCAACAATCATCTATTTACACGAATTTTAATATTTGCATTATTATTAATCCTTGTAATTTTTTATTTCTTTTTCAAAATCTGTTTTTTTTTTCCTCGAATATTTTTCCATCATTATTCTCAGAGGAGGTGNATAAAAAAAAAAAAAATTACAGATTTCATTTCACCAATCAAAGTCCATGAGTAACTTATTTGAATAGCTTATTTTATTAGTTTTTTGAGCACAAGACGCTAATTCGAAAAATCTAGAGGCTTTAATTGGGCCTTCATCATGGGCTTGGGTCCTGGGATATTATTTGGCCTTAACTAAAACTAACCAAGACCAGATTAGATAACTCCAACCAAACCCCATCTTTTCAACTAGTGTGGTTTAAAATTCTTATCTTCAACTTCCACAATCTCCTCCCTCACTCTCAACTCTGTACTCGGGTAATCTCACAAGAAATGGCTTCTGCAGCTAACCTTAATCTCAAATTGCTTGAATGCTGCCATTTCACAACCTCCATTTCCAAACCCACTTGCCCATTGCTCGCCTCGAGGCAAATTCGCTTCCAGTCTTCTCCTGTTTCACTGAAAACCAAGATTCCACCTTTCAAAATTGTCCCATTTGTAGCGCAGACTTCAGATTGGGCCCAACAGGAAGAAGATGATGTAGAAGAAGAAGAAGAAAACAGTGGGATTGAGTACGAAAGTGATGGTGCTACAGAGGCTAATGTCGCCGCTGATTCATTAGCGTGGGAGACTACAGAGGATAACGTTGACGGCGACGGTGGAAGTTTGGACGAATCTTATACGGAGCCGTCGGAGGAAGCTAAGGTGTTTGTCGGAAATTTGCCTTATGATGTTGACAGCGAAACTTTGGCTCAGCTTTTTGGTCAGGCTGGGGTTGTTGAAGTCGCTGAGGTATCAAAGATTGGATTTTTAAGCTTTACTGCTCTTTTAGTTTGTCCTGCAGAGCTGTTAAATGAAACGCAAACTAGTGGGCCTCAGGCTCATATTAGAAAGCCAGCTTGACTCGTCTCAATAATGCTCGAAAACATAATTTTTAATATAAATTTCTATAGTTCGCTTCAAGCTCGGCTCGACTCGTTTACAACCCTCTAGCACTATCTTTATGTTTGTTGGCCTCTATGCCTATGTATTTCTGTGGCCTGAGCAGTTGGAAATAGGTAGAAACTTCATACAGAATGTTAAAGAAACAAAAGAAATTTGTGTAAATTTTTTATATCACAGTTACTGTAGGTTTTGATTTCATTTTCGTGCTAGTGATGTTAACATGTGAAAGGGAAGACAAAGGCACATTTAACTGGGTGATACTGACTTGTAGGTGATTTACAAAAGGCAGGCTGATCAAAGTCGAGGCTTTGGATTTGTAACTATGAGCACTGTGGAAGAAGCTGAGAAGGCCTTGAAGATGTTCAATCGATATGTGAGTTGTTTGTTAGTTCCTTGTTTATGGTCGGATTGTTTGAGTGTTCTGGTTTGTTTACTTTTGTTGGGATCTTGAATGACTGAAACAAAAAATCGGTGATTCTCATGATTTTTTGTTCAAAGTTACAAAACATAGACAAATTTCTAGAGTCTTGTTTCAAGCCTGATAGGTGAATGCAAAAGTTATTCAAAGAGCTTTTTCTTAGTTTTTGCTCTGTTTTTTCTCATATTTAGAGTATTGTATTAATTTAGCCAGTGATATCTATCTAACTTGTCCAAAAATGTTCATGGCAAAGTTGTGCAGATGTATTTTACTTGTATAACCGACACCTCTAAACATAGCGAACTTACGGTTTTACTCAAAAGTATCTTACTTCATTCTTAGCTACGAGATACACATTCATGTACGTACAACCACATGAAGCTTAACATAACAACTAAAACCCCGTTAATTTTGGATTTTGTACTCATCTCCTTTTCGTATCGATTTACAGAAGTGAAAATCTGCATTTTCAAGTGATTTCTGAAAACTAGTATTGGTTCAGGATCTAAACGGGCGAGTTTTAACCGTGACCAAGGCCACTAAAAAAGATTCTCGACCAGAAAGGGTTCCCCGAACGTACCATTCTTCTTTCAGGTTGTACGTCACCAACTTACCATGGCAAGTGGATGATGCTCGTCTGGGGCAATTTTTTAGCAAGCACTGCAAAGTGGTTGAAGCTAGAGTTATTTACGATATCAATACATCGCGTTCACGTGGCTTTGGCTTCGTCACGATGTCGAGCGAGAAGGAACTGAATGATGCCATAGCCGCTCTCGATGGGCAGGTAAAACTAGAATATTTTCGGGCTCTTGGGTTATCATCTGCTTTTTTTCTTTCTTTCTTTCTATGTGATTTTGTTCATGTTTTTTTGGTGCAGGATTTGGATGGACGGGCGATTAGAATCAGTGTGGCTGAGGAAAAACCGAGGCGCAGATTCTAGACAAATGTTTCGTAGTCCAATATAGTGTAGTTTCTTTGTTGTGCTCCAGTTTTCCTTCACAAGTTCTATTTTAATTTGTATGATCAGTTCGAGGTCTATTACATGGATTTTGTGAACAAGAAATGTTTGATTTTTGATGATTTTTCACGAGAACAAGAGGAAATGTGAACCCAGATGTTGATTCAAATTTTTATTCTGAATTTTCCACCCTTTTCTCAATCCAGAGTCGATGCCCATCAAATTTCAGTTCCTGAAGTGAATACAAAGTCACTCAACATGTTGAAAAACAGTATACCTCTTCTACTTGATTCTCATTTTACATGCTCGCTACAAGTTACGTTGGGTTTAAAAGATCAAAAGAGAATTTCACATCAAGTCGATTAACATTTGTGAATAAAAAATATGCATATATTTGGTTGATTACATACTGTTACACAATGACAAAAAACTTTGTTACGACAGAACGAAAGAAAATAAATATTCCAAAGGGTTTTGTTAATTTCAGGTCCCAGCAAGATGTCAATGCTGAAAAACAGCAACAGAGTAATTTTCTGTAACTGGTGAAAAAGAAAATTAAAAACAAAGGAACAAAAAAGATTTCAACCTATCACACACAGAGTCATCATGTTGAGAACAAAACCTACCATAAAATTTGCAGTAGCCATCTATATAAGCTCAGCTGGCCCTGGCTCTGTGTGTGACATATTGGCCAAAAAACATTAATGTATGATATAAACAAACACTAAAGCGCGAATCTTAGAAAAGCTGAATAGAGCCTTCCACGATTGAAAATTTTGGGGGTTGCTCACGATATTTGACTATGGCTGTTGGCGGAAGGTGACCGATGCAAATCTCATGAACAGTGGAGAAGAGAGGGAAAAGCTCTAACCATTTTCGATGGCTCAAAACTTCATAAACCTCTTTTGCAGTTGAGACGCCCTGCAAATTTTATTTTTGGATAAATCATGTAGTCGGCATAGTATGACTAAAGATCAAACCCACTTTAGAAAGAAACCGGACCTGTAACTTTTGGCCCTGTAACATCTCGGCTTCTAGCTCATCAAAAGACCTTTTGCCACCATTCCTAGCAAAGGCCTCAGCACATTTCCTATTTCGTCCCCCAACTGGTAATTCTCAAAATAGAAGAGGTTACTTTTTTTTTTTTTTTAATTGTTAATTTTCTGTTATTAATCATTAGGGAACACTTACGGCAGGTTGTGATTAGATCTGCTACACCACAGCTCTCGAAGAATGTACTATCTTTGACGGTAGGGAAGAGAAGCTTTGAGATGGCTTTCATTTCTCTCAAGCCAATTCTCATGATTGCAGCCTGGAGAATACGTACAACAACTTAGACTGCATGTGATTGAAATTCTTAACTAAAAGAAAATCTTTTAGGCCTTTCTTTCACCTTTGTATTATTCCCCATATCCAACCCATCCACAAATCCTGTTCGGATAACAATAATCATGCATCAAAATGACTCAGATAAAACTGATTCAAGAAAATAAACTAAACACGACTGAAACAAGTTATTATTTTACCTGCTGCAAGAGCCACAACGTTTTTCAGCGTTCCACATAGTTCAACTCCTTCGACATCTTGGACCTAGGCACCATCCAAAGTTCCAAATGTGTAAACAGAACATTAACATATGCCATTATTTAAAAGACCCCACATCATAGGAACAACTATAATTTTAGAAAATGCAGCCAATAAATATGAAAGAAACAAACGGCGAAAAAAAATAACTCACAGCCGAGACCATAAAGTAGGAAGTGTTGAACAGATGAACCCATTGGTCAGCAGTTTGTTTGTCTTTTCTGTACCCAACGGTCGCCTCACTAAATTTCTCCACCGCAATCTGCAGATACAAAGGAATCTTCTCATCACCAAACTAATATACCATCCTATAAATTGCTTCGTAACTAGTGGATTGTGCTCAGAATAATCATAAAACAATCGGACACAAGAACCTCGTTGGCAATGTTTGCACCCATCAAAACACAACAGTTAACTCCGAGGTGATCGGAGATTAGGGAGGAAATCATGCATGGGCCCTCCCTTTTAACCTCCATTCCTTTAATGAGAGAAATAGCTTCAGCATTGGGCATTATCTTCCCCACTAGCCTCTTACAAATTCCCTCCATGAATTGGTGAGGGGTCACGAATACCAACATGTTGGCATTCTTCACTGCAAAATTTACTGATTAACTTACCCAAAATTTCGAAATAGTTACCAGCTCCAAAATCAAAACAAAATGAAACTGTATTTGTATTACCTGCATTTTCAAGATCGGGATCAGCAACTACATTTTTACCAAGCTTAACGCCGGGGAGATATTTAACATTCTCCTGTGGGGATCAAGACTAATGAGTGTATGATTAGGTAGGTTAAGAACAATTGATTAATTTAATTGGGCCGTATAAGAACACATTACATTTGTTCTGTTGATGACTTGGGTGAGTTTTTCACCGGTTGGCAATTTCTCCTCGTACACCCACATTCTCACTTCATCTATTTCCAGAATTAGAGAACAAAACAACACTCATGATTAACACAATATTCCAGCTCAATCAAAAACAGGGTAATCATCCAAACGAGAATGAGTCGCAATCATTGCAGCTATATGTCACTCAGCCATTACATACAAGTTTTGGTAGTACATACATCATGTACACATACACATAAAAAAAACCCAATAAATAGCCAACAGCCATTATATACAAGTTTTGGTAGTACATACATCATGTACACATACACATAAAAAAAATCCAATAAATAGCCAACAAAAAGGAACGCAACACAATTAATTTGTGACTACATATGTGTGTGTACCGTGGAAGGAATTGAGCCTGAGCGTGTTGGAGGCGATGAGCTTGGCGGCGACGCTACCCCAATTGCCGCTTCCGACCACCGTGACTCTCGATTTAACGGGCGTCATTTCAGCGACGGCTATTACTCCGGCGACGGCGGCGGCGATATTGTTAATGAAAAGGAAAAAATGGAAAATGGGAAGGGGTGGAGGAGAGGTAAAATCGGAAAAATCAATGGCAATGCGGGGCGGAGAGAAGGGCGTGAGTATCAATGTGGTGGTGAGAATGCGTTAAATCTCTATACTCCATAGCTTCACTCACATTGTAACTGCCTTTCTATATTTCTCTCTCATCATATTTATTTATTTTTAGAGTGGTATTTGGCATTTATATTTCAATAATAAACTAGTACAACATCACATGTATTACACGAGTGCTTGTTAAAAAATTACTAGCACGTACCCCGTGCGATGTACGGGACATAAATATTAATGAGTTATTTCCACATAACTTGTCCGTTAAGTAGCTCCTGCGATTCACGAGAGATATTAAATGAGTGGACCATAGGGCTTGTCCGTTCAGGCCTAAAAAATAATAGAGTTTGATCATCTATCTTTTTACATCTTTTTATCAACGTCATTTTTTTTCGGAACATTAAACCTGAGTCTGATAGCGCTAGCCCGTAAATTAATTAATATATTATCTCGCTCACGTGTTTATAATAATATAAATTTGATTTCATTATATATATTTATTCATTGATATAAGAAAATAACAATTTTACATAATCTTGTTCCCCGTATAATACTTATATTATTTCATTATAAAATTTATTGTAGTATAATGTCATTATTATTATAAGTTATAGATGTAATCTTCTGCTTCTTTTTGTTTTATGTAATTAAAATATTTAATGTATGTTCATATTATTTATTAATGTAATTAGTTTAAATTATGTAAATAAATTTAAAGTAAAACATTTTGTACAAACATTTTACAAAATATACACAAATGTTTTTTTAGAATTTAATTTTATTACAATAAATAACAGCTTTGAAATTCTATGCAATTATTAAAACCGATTAAATCTGCTTTATTAAAACCGATTAAATCTTTATTTATAGGCTTGACACTAAAACCTATTTTATGAGATTTTTTTTAACTAAACCGATGTTATGGAATAAAACAAATCTATACTTACATTTGACTTTTCCAGCAAATGTAAAAAAATCGGTTCTGATTTTTATCCCATAACAAATCTTTAATGTCAAGCTATAAATACCAAAACAAATCTGTAATTAATGTCATTCTATTTCCAGCAAACATTAATTACCTTTGAGTTTTCTTTATACTAAATCTGGTAAATGGGATACCTTTTAATATAAGTATAGATTTTTAAATTTTAAAATTAATGAGAAAAATTATTTTAAATTTTATTTACTTTTTTTACAAAAAATATATATTACTCCCTCATATTTTTATTATTTTTCATTCTGACTTAATTGATCATTTGTTAAATAAATGTCGTTTTGGCTATTTTGTGCATATTTTTCCATTATTACCATCACCTAACTAATAAATACACTACGTCTTTTCATATTCACTCTCCATCTTTTCTCAAAACATTCATCTCTATCCTCATTAATGAGGGTTATTATTGGCAAAAAAATATTCTTAATTACTGTGCAACTTCTCAAAACGACATTTATTAAAAATAGGAGGGAGTTTTATATATTTTAGAATGACACTTGTTACTTGTTCGACTTACATGTGTTATATTATAGTAATTTTTAAAACTTATATCATATAACTACTTGAAATATAAATATATTAATTGATAAATAATTTTATTTTTCTAATGAATATTAAAAAATAATTTTATTATTGTTATAAAGATAAATATAATTATTTTTTATACATACAATATGGATGTTAAATCGAAGCTCATCAAGAGATGATTAATTTGATATATTATATATGTAAAGTGATAAAAAATACAAAAGTTATTAACTTTTAAAACGTATTTACAATTCAATGGTTATGATAAGAAATGTTATTAAAATGCAATTAATACATGTAACATGACCATAAATAATCAACATATTTATGGATAATCTGAACTTAATTATTTTTAGTTTGGAAGTAAATTAAAATCTATCCAAGCCTAATAACGAAGATGTAATTTTGCCACATAGGATCCCAAAGCATGCGAGTCTGCCACTTAGACTCAACACGTTCTAAATTAATATATAGGGGGAGGGAGATATTCATTAAACATTTTGCATTATCCATCGTTGTTCAAATGAAAATCAAGTTGTGAAAAATTAGAATATTTAATATATTTATATGTATATGTTAAGTAAATAAAATTTTATATTCTAGAAATATCAGTGTTTTGAGACCCAGACCGGCCCGACGGGTCGACCCGGGACCCCGTCTACCCGGAGCCAGAACCGGTCCGGGTGGAGTATTTGGACCGGGCAACCAAGGACCCGGTCAAACCCGGTCAAAACCCGGCCGACCCGGGGCATTGACCCGGCCGGGTCAATCCGGTTGACCCGGTCCATATATATTTTTTATATTTTTTATATTTTTTTATATTTTTTTGTTTTTTTTTTTTAAATAAAAATATGTATATATGTTTATATGGTAAATATTTATCATGAGATACATATTATTAACACTTTAATATACAAATTTTATACACAAAACATTTAATTTTGTTACTTTTATGTATATTTATATAACAAAAGTACTCTATATATAATTTTAAAAATTTTAAAATTAATTATCCGGTTCAGCAATTGACCCGGTGACCCGACGGTTGAACCGGTGACCTGGTGACCCGAGGACCTGCCCGGGTTGATCACCGGGCCAGGTTTAAAAACTATGAGAAATATTTCAAATTCTATATATTTAATTTCAAATTCAATATGTGTACATATAGATTCAAATTTGTATAAATTATGAATACACAATATTATTCTTATTCTAATTAGAATTTCACGAATACGAATATATAACAGATGTTGTATCACGAATCAAATAAAAAAAAAAAAGTATCGACAATATGTTATGAATTACGTTAATTCAGTCTGATTAAAAGTTCTTACCTTGATTTATGCATGTTATGAATTAAGTTAATTCAGATGTTGTATTCAGTAAATTAAAGCAATTCTCGTTCAAGTTGTTAAGGGGAAAAGGATGAATGCCCGGTTAGTTTTCCTAATCCACATATCACATGTTAGTTCATTAATATAATAATGTGTAGACGAGTAACCATCCGCATGTTAGTTCACCATTTAATATCATAATTATTTTCATGAAAACTTTGGCTTTTCCTCTATGTTTTAAAAAAGAAGAAGAAAAAAACACATGAATAGCTAGTTAGTGTACCATCTAGGGGTGTTAATAATGGACTAACAAAGAGGTGAATTAATAAAAGTTATAGGGGGAGTGACAAGGTCCAAAA
>BKCP01004738.1:248824-264235 GCA_008636005.1 Striga asiatica | reverse complement strand
ATCGTCTAATGGTTATGTCCCCTAACACTAGCTTTCCTACAATTTTTTTTTTATACCACAAGTTCTTGTGTGAAGCGGTTCACCATTAGGCGAGTCAACCCATTTTTTTGATAATAAAATATCTATATGAAATATCATACATGTTTATGTTATTTTAAAGAGTATAACATTTTAATTTTAAAATATACATATATATTAATTAAAAATATGACTGTTTATTACGCGGAATAACCCAAGAAAGTCGAGTCATTGGAAGCATGAAAAGATTTTGTGTCAATTGGTGGGGACAATCCAATTATAAGTTAATCAAAAGAAATGTTATATCAAAAAGAAATGAATATTGTGTAAGTTCTATCCCAACTTTTAGAACATGGAGATCACACCCACTTTCCTGCACGCTACCTACAAAGTACAAACAATTAATTAATAATGGTTTTTGGCAAATTTAAATTCCAACTGCATGCCTTAAAGTTATAACTAAAAAACTATAAAGTACATAAAATAGTATACAAATCTTCTCACTTTTGTGATTAGTAGTAATTTTGAGATTAATCGGCTTATGATGAATAGGATAACCCAAGGCACATTTTATTCTAATATTTTTCTTAGCATCTATGTTTTGTTGTGATCACAGTTTGAGCGTAATTTGCACACTTCTAAAATAATAAGAAAGAAAAAAAAAAAAGAAGATAATTAATCACAATTCTCAGCCTCAGGACATCATATAATAGTGAAGTTTTCTGAGTTGCAGAGTGCAGACATTCTCAAAAAGAAAAAAGAAAAAAAAAGAGAACTATATATTTCTAAAGAAAATAAATGAAAATAATTTACACAGTATATATAAACCTAATTTGATCGAACTCAATGTTCGAGCTCATTGTTAACAGGTTGTCTTTTTCTTGGTAACGAGTAATCCTCAGACAAAAACCCGGCAATAGCGACGGGCCTTTTCCCGCCCGTTGATACGATTTCCATCTGCAAACGTCGATTCAAGAATGCCATAGCATTATCAAAACCTGCAAATGTGTTTTGTGTACAATATATATGTAAATTAACCCAGAAGAGTAAATGCAGAGGACATTATAAACTATACTGATAAGATAAAGTATAAACCATCATCAGCTTACCTATTTCAGCTGATAATCTCCTCTGCATGAAAAGCAAACAGAGAAAAAATATGACATTCCTTATTATGAGTACCAAACCCATATTTATGAGCTTCACTTAGTTAGTACTTCAATTCTCTATATAATGAGCTATATAAAGAATACTTTGTCTACAAATTGGGCCCATCTAACTAATTGAAGTGTTGGATGGAATCTTTGTCTGGTCCTTGAGAGGATTTTGTTGAGTCATAAGGGATGCAAGAAGTTTTGTCATTTTAGAGCTTTTTTTTTGGTTATTTATGAAGCACGAGTAATGGCATCACTCAGTTTCTTCTAAAAGAATAAAGTAGTGTCTGTTGTAAGGGCTCCACAGCCGACTTAGAAAATTTCATCTGTTTGTTAACTGCACGGATCAAAGCTATCTGAGCTAGGCGTGACTACTATATGGGATTCTATATTATATTATTAATTCATTCAAATTTTCATGGCATTAGTTTATATGGTTTGTTATGAGTAATGTATCTTAAGGTGTCCATTAGTGTATAGGAACACATGTTCTTGTCCGGTGACCTGGAAAGTGAGGTGGCCAAAATATGTAGGAAAAACTTTTATGTATTCGTTTTGAGTGACAATTTCAAGATTTTTGAAAATCTGAGATTATTATTTTTGTTTTTTCATTCAGCTAGAATTCTTAGAAATCTCTCATGCCAGGTGATGGGATTTGGTATATGATTTCGCTTATGTAATTTTGTCCAAGTCTTGGATTTGGTGTGAGATTTCGACTTCGTATAAGAATTTTGTTCTTGAAATCTCAGCAAGTCTTACGTGAATCCAAGTGATAAATAAATACCTGGTAACCTTTTAAAACTTTTTCAAATCTCAAATGATCTAGACTTTAACTTTTAGCAGTATAAATAAATACCTCGTAACAGTATCGATTTACCCCAGCCAGGTGAAAAAATTGATGTTCTAATGGAACAAAAGAGTTAAAACAAGTGAAATTACAATGGCCTCACCAAACAAGGAGAAAGAAGAAAGCAAAGTTGTGGAAAAAGGGAAATTACAGTAGGTCTTTTTGTTCTATTCCTTCTTCCTCGAGTCCTTTAGCTGTCCTCTCTTGCGAATGCCAAGGCAGAACCTCAAACGCCAAGCATCAACAACCCATTCTGGCAAAGTTTTTGCCAAAGCCCATAAGATGGAATGTGGCCAATAAGGAGTGCACCGAGGTTCGTAGCCTATCCACCTTAGTCCCGCACGAGCATAGCCGTCGGTTGACGGGACAAAAAATGACGATCTTTTGATGGATGCCATCTTTGTTGCCACGTATAATGGTACCTATTAATAATAATGACTATGTCACAAATTTCGGATGTGTTATTATGTTACTTAGAAGAAATCCCATAAGGGTTCTCATTTAAGTTTGATAGTTGTTTTCTTTTCGGCATGTTGTATTCATATTCTGTCATTTGGCAGCAAATTAGTCGTTTTTTCGTTCGTTTCATCAGCTTCTCGATGTTCTAGCCTAGATATGTACCAAAAACTGAGTTTTGTAGACTACATCAGAACAAATGATGACATTATACTATAACCTGATGAAAAGTGAAAAAAGAAAACCAAAAAAAATGAAGAACACTACTTGCAGAAGATAGAGATTATGTACCTGGCACTGCACATCAATCCCACTATTCTTGTACTCCACATAGAGGCATCGAGAGAATTGGTCCACATATCTGCAAGATTATCCATCGAAATTGTGTCACTATCGGTTTTCTAACAGAATAAATTTAAACTCCAGTCCTCTCTATATATCTAAGCCTTGATGGGATCTTATGATGAAAAGTTCCCATTTTCAGAATCTTGGTTTCTCAAAATTCACTAGTTCAGTACACAAAACAACACCGGTAACATAGATCAAGTATTTTTATTAGAAAACACCAAAAATCATTACAATCCCAGATCCTCTCTTCCAGTAGAGTAATCAGAACATAAGATAGGTACAGAGCATAGGCTAATAACCTCGATCTACATGTACTACTAAGCCAAATCCTAATATCAAGCTAAAAAGAGCAAAAAACAAAGCCATTTGACAATTCACTTCTTAGTCATCTTGATAAGTCAAGTAACCAAGTGTTAGAACACATAAAGCCACTGGAAATCCACAAGAACAATCACCCCGTTGCCAGGGCTACTCGACGAGCTCACCAAGTAACAAGCTTGAGTTCAAAAGACTGAATTTCTACCAAAACAAAACAGCAAACATAAAAACACATCAAACCCCAAGAAAGTGACAAAAAAAATGGCAAAAAAGAGAGGGTAAAAAACTCAAAAGTAAAAAAACTCACGCTTTTGTAGCAGCATAAACCGAATAAAGTGGATCAGATGGAATGACAAAAGCAGCACCGGATCCAATATTCACAATAGCCCCCTTTTTCCTCTTCACCATCCCCGGCAAGATAGCTCGGGTCACTTTAGTGGTACCCTCGACGTTTACCTTAATCAAATCGCTCAAAAGCTTGTCATCCACCTCGTGCAAGAACCTCGCGTACGGATACGACATGCCAACGTTGTTAATCAGAACCCCAACATCCAAACCCTCGATGGCATTCTCAATCCTCGAGACGCCGTCATCCAGATCCCCAGAAAAATCCACCACCACGTTCTTGATCTGGGTCGACCCGTATTTGGATTTGATGGACTCCGAGACCTCGTTGAGCTTCTCCGGGTTACGCCCGACCAGGACCAAGTTCAGCCCTTTCCTCGCGAGCTGAAAGGCGAAGGCTTTGCCGATGCCGTCGGTGGGGCCCGTGATTAAAGCCCACGCGCCGTATTTCCTGAGGTTTTTGCCGGGTCGGAGGAAATTGACGTAGACCCATTTGAGGATCGAGATTGAGAGCTTGAGGAGGGAGAAGGTGGATAGTGATAGGAGGAGGAGAAGCCATGTCGGCTGGGATTTGAGCTGTTCGAAGATGCACTCCGCCATGCGAGTGTAAGCTATGAATCTCGGGTTTTTTTGAAACAGGGTTATATATCGTAGTTAGTTATTATTAGGTCAAAATGGGAAAATGAACTCTTTGTAGAAAATAATTTCCATTGTTTTCTTTCTTTTCTTCTTCAATCACCCAAGGTTTCCTTCTTAATTTTCAGTTAATGTCCAAGTACTTTAATTTTACATGTGTAGTTAATTAGTTATGATTTATTATAATTTAACTTAATTTCAAAAGAATTATAGTTATTTGAGTTTGTTATTTGATCTGAAGCATTTTAATGGTACTTGTCAAATTATATATTCAGGCCTGGTTTATAAATTATTTCATTCTCATTCAATTCATACTCAAAATCTAACTCAACTTTAACCCAATCCTACTATATTTAATATTATTCATAAAATTAAATTATACAAACCAATCATTCTTACACATCATATCAACTTTAATTCATTATTCATCTACTCACATAATTTTAACTATCTATTATTTTCAATCATTTTCAATCATTTATCTCATACTTTTACATCAAATCAATTTTAATCATTTTATTTTAAATATTATTTTAATACATTATTAAAATTCCACTACCAACTAAACATATTACCTTTTCAAAATTAACTATGGTTAACCAAAATAACTTATTTTGAACAAATTATTCCATATTCAAAATTAACTATGGTTAACCAAAATAACTTACTTTGAACAAATTATTCCATAAACAAATGCCCCCTTAATATTTGAATTATTTCATTCCAATTTACAATAAGAATACAAATTCATTTACTCAAATTTTCTTGTATAATTATATTTTCGTCAAAGAACTGTGTGGAAAGGATATTATACTACTTAAATAAAATAACTTAAATGTACGAGAGGTAGCCTAGCGATTAGGCAATTGTATATATTTTTTTTTGAACAGATATGCATACTTTCAACCCGCCTAAGTCATATTTTAGATTAATTTATGTTATATAATAAGTTAAATTTATTAAAAAAAAGAATACTGACAAGCAATGGAGAAGGTGAGAAGAAAACAGTTGGGGGATGAAATATTATATTGGGTGCATGAATCATCAATGGGTTGGCTGTATAAAATAAATACATATATATAAAATAAATATATACTCTTTTAGCAAAATCTGTGCTATGGTTGGGAGTAAGTAGATGGCCTCCAAGTTAGGCAGCCTCTGTTTTAAGTAGGTGACCAATAACTATACACNTTTTTCTGCAATATATCAACAAATTAATGCAATCACTTAACTAGAACATTTTTTTTTTAAAAAAAAAAAGCAAAAAAATACAGAAGAGTGAAAAAAGAGAAAATAAAAACCTTGTTTTGGTCCTCGAAAGATTGGTGTGTTTGAGGCATTGTATCAATACTCGGTGGTGGGGCTGAACTAGCAGCAGTCCCCTTAGACTTCTTTTCGTCTCGTGCCTTTGCAAAAATCACAGTAAATCCATCGGCCGAGGCTGGATCATTCACATCCCACTCCCCGAATTTGGGCAGTGGTCTGCCTTTTTCATGCTATATATNTCACCCAAAAAAAAAAAAAAGTCAATTATGCCTGGAGATATAGTGTAACTTTTCATGTTTTCCACATGTAAAGACTCTTTACATTGCTATAAAATCCACATGAGAAGATTATATTTTAGACATTTAGGCAATTTTGGTTTAGATATCAGCAAAGGAAAGTCAAAATAAATATGAGGGGCAAGGAAACTGCAAATCCAACAAATTAGTTCAAGAGGAAATTAATTACCTATTTTTATTTCTATCATATAACATCAATATGCAGATAATCCAAACACAACTTTACAGGGATTACAATTGAGGATTTGTGAGTAACATGTAGAAAATGGACAAATTTTCTATCCTCGTAATTATAATTTTGACACGAAGCACCCAAAACAATTATTGTTTCGAAAATCAAACAAATATTGGCAAAAATTAAACATTCAGCCAAAAAGATTAATGTCTGCATTAAATTTGCTAAAACAACTCAACCGATTATATGAAAAATAAGAAAGCAAAAATGATTTTAAATAATAATGGTATAATGGAAACTTACAGACGCCATTAAGATGGTAGATTTTGCCTCAAGGTGGAAGAGATGAATGAATTATGTTTTTTCTAGAGAGAGGAGAATTCACGAGTCTTTAGGAGGAGGGAGATGCAGATGGAATAATAATAATAATAATAATAATAGTAATAATAATAATAATAATAATTATTTAAGCATAGAAGCTAGATTCTATGTATTGTTATGGTTCACGTTATTATCAATCACATAGTACGTACACTTCCAATGCGCCATATAAAGTTGATACAATTATTATTTTAATTTGCAAGGTAAAATGTTTTACTATATGTTATTAAGCTGACAATACAAATTTATTCGAGGAGATGGCTTGTATTCTAGTCCATCCTTTATAAACCAGTTGCAACATAAATTATTGTGTAATGGAGCTTAAATCGGATCCATCTTTAATACTTTGTGAGAAAAACATGTAACTATTAAATATCATATTTATAACTATAGTTTCTTTTAAGCATAACATTTTTTAACAAAAATATGCATATTTCTCAAATGAGTTTATAAGTCTAATGGGGGCTTTTCAATCTATATATAACTGTGAAAATGAAATCAATATCTGTTTTCTAACTTCCAGACTATGTATGTAAACATACATTCTGGGTGTCCCATAGAAAAAGGAAGAAAATAAATATTTTTTACCCCAACAACGGAATCATATGTATGAACCCAATTCTAATTATTTATGATTTGCTAGCAAGACATGCCAAATTCTTAATGTCTGACATGGTTCTTGCATGAACTGCCAACAATAGATTCAGTTTGCACAATGTACTTACTATAAATAGAGATCCCCGAAAATCTCCACAAAATCCGGTAATAACACGAACAATTATAAACAAAAAGTCATCATCATCATCATCATCATCATCATCATGTTCGTAAGGCAAATGAAGTCCGCAGTTGCTTGTCTGATAATTCTTACAATCTGTAATGTGCCTCAGTCACAAGTTACTGTCTCCAGCACTCGATACATTACTGTAACAGGTACTTTTAACTCGGGATATTCAGTATTCTAGATTATTGTGATATTACAATACAGCCACCAGTTTGCACCAAGTGTTGCCAAGGTGACCCTTGATATGCAGGCATCATCCTATATGGATTCATACAGTTGCAGAAATGTCAAATCGAATGTTAGATTGATATATGGTAATAATCAGTCTTGTGATTCGAACATTGGGATTGTCTGATCTCAATGGAATTTAACCTGAAGTGATGCAATCTGGAGGAGGATCGACTAGTATAGTTTCTCAGTTTTTGTTTTATTTTTTTTTTTGGGATGAGTATTCTTTGAAAAGAAATTAAATGGAATGCTCTTCATGCACGTGCGAGTTGGAAAATGAATTTTCACATCAATTTCCCAAGCAAACCCAATGAAGATGGGTTGTAATATCATATTACAATCAGTGTGTAAATAAGGGAAAACAGAATAGACTTAAATATACGAAACCAACCATATTAGGCTCATCTGGAAAAGTTTCACTTTTTCTTTACGTATATGTTTTAACAGTAATACTAAGGAACCAATTGTTGGCTTCGTTATGGAGCCAACAACCAATGGGACAGCTCCATGTGGGGCTGTCCCACATTGGAGCCATGTGAGACAGCCCCACATGGAGCTGTCCCATTGGCTGTTGGCTCCATAACAAAGCCAACAGTTGGCTCTTTAGAGTTACTATATGTTTTAATTGATTCTCAAATTATCTTCCCGTGCCAAACATGATAAACATACAAACAAAATATCCAGCAATTGCAAGACACCCATTTCAAATTCTTGAAAAATCTCACTCTGGGGAGCAATTACCTCACTAAATTGAGCCAAAAGAAGCTAGTTTTTCCTTGAAAGTCCGAGAAAAAAAGCAGCAGATGAGATTTGGACTCTAAGATCGGCAATATCAACATCATGACCACCTTCAACCAAACCCCATCTGTCTACCTGTAAATCTTCCTCCAGCCTAATCAACTCAATTGGCTGCTGGATATTCAATCGGCCGCGAAAAATTCCAATTGCTATGATCAATGAGTGAGCAGCTGCAGCAATTGCAGCAAGTTCACAGTCATCAGTCTTCTTAAGAACGTTCTCAACGGCTTCGACCAAACCCTCCTCTTGTTTCCCGCCAAAAATACTTGTGTACACAACGGGCTTAAACCCGAATTCTGATTCCACCCACTTAATGAGAGGACCAAATTTTTCCACTTGAAGCTCTGTGTATTGTTGCAAATGCATATATATAAGTAAGTAGGATAGCCTCATTCAAGCCAATAAATTCCAAATTCCCACAGTAGAGATATTTGATTGTCTCACAACACACAATAAAACTGCTCCAATGTGTAAAGTCAATTATTACCAAAATTTTTTCAATGAGAGTTAAAAGAAAACAGTATATGGGTCTCCAGAAATGAAACAGAAGCATTCAAAAAATCCTCATATTAAACAATTATTTATCAAAACACGCAGTATAGAAGTAAATATAACATATAGAAGCACTCTGCATACCTCGGAGATCTTTTGTTAGATCATTGTCCCTTGGGGCACGACAAAAAATCAGATCTTGGTGGAATTTTCTCATCAAATGTTTGATTATCTTTGGCCTAGTTACCGGAACTCTTTCCAATGCCGTACATGCGAGCTTCATCAGAGGCATTGTGAAGGGTCTTATTCCATCTGATTGCTACAAGAACAAAAATTCTATCATCCAGTGCACATTGAAGCCAGACCCAAATTCACTATAGAACATTCTATAATTCTTATGACACCAAAATCTTTAACATCGCCTTAAATTCAAATACGCGTCAGTCTAGAAATATCCACGCATAATAAACAACGAACTGAAAGATCTACAACTTCCAAAGTTAACAACTAGGCATATAAATTAGGATCAAATCATACAGTACAAGCGGCAATGCAGCTGGTACTCCCACTCATCTGCAATAGCCTTGGCAAGAGCTAAAGTAGGGCACTTGAGATTTCGCTTCGACGGCGTTTTGAGCGTCCTGTAATCGAGCATCACGCTCCATCCAATAACATCATCAGCTTCTCTCGTCGTCACCTTCTGGTAGAACCGCTTTCCGACGATCGAACCGGTCATGAAGGACACAGGAATCGTCACGGACGACGTCGATATTTTGGGGCCCTTGATGTACAATTTTTCATCCCCACTACAGTCCTCGGAAGATTTCGAACGGTCGTGCCCGCCGGAGGAGAAGGTGAAGGATGCGGCGTCGTCTTCCGATTTTCGGGCTGCCGGAGCGACGCTGAGCTGGCGGTTAGTGGAGGTAAGAGCTGTGAGGGCGTAAGGGTTGAGGGTTTTTAGGGTTTTTGTCAGCATCGACGACGCCATTTTCGCGGTCAGAGAGGGCGACGGAGAAAGAGATCGCGGTGAGTGTGTAGCCGGAATTTGAACGCTCAAGTCATTAATGGGCTTTTGGGTTTGGAATCAGGCCCATATAATAGTTCTAGAATCGGTGGTCCACAACACTTAGTAGGTGTAGTCTTTCATTTTGGCAAAAGGCCCAATGTAGTCCTACATAATAAAACAGCTAATTAGTCCTTGTTAGGCATTTTTCAAATAGGTGTCACCAAAAAATATCATGAACTTACGTAAATTGCATACTAACTATCAACTTTTCTTTCGTTTGTAATTTAATTTCAATCTTTCAATTTGATTATAAAATATACTAATTTTCGACTTGCAATTCAAACAAACAATCAAAGAATGAATTGTTAGAGATTTATGTGTCTGACTCGTTATCTAACGTGAATAAAACAGTTGCTTTAAAAAAAATAGTGCTCTTGCTCAATTTGTAATATTTGAAAAAATTAAGGAGAATTTTAAATTCTCAACACACTTCCCTTTATTGACGGTGAATGCCAACATATTTTAATGTCACACATATTACATGTCGTTTCTCCATTCACATCGGATAATTAGTAGTAAGAAATAAGAATCCAATGTCCAGTTCGTTGATTGCGTGCATGATATTTGGAGAACAAAAAAAAACTGGTGTATTTTATAATTTTATTATTAAAATTGAAAATTTGAAACGAAAAATCGAAATTTGGCATTTAATACGCAATTCAATCTTAACTAAAAAAAAGTACCCAAAAAAAAAANGGGAAAAAAAAAAAACGCAGAAAAAGTGTGAGGATGCAAGAAAGAAACAGTCGCCAGTTGTCCAGGTGAGCTCCATACCCATTCTTTAACCATCATCCGAAGCTTCAGTCTCACAAAATCAAGAAAAGCCGCTGGTTGTTGAGAATCTGGACATCCCAGCTGACCACATTCACATTTTTTAGTTTCAGCAGTGTAGTGTCACTCAGTCGGTCTGTAGCCCAGCTTACCTGGCGGACTCGTTCTTCCCTCTTTATCTTCTCCGCCGCGATTTTCACGTACTAATTTCGGTGGTCCACTCTCTATTTATAAGGATGAAGGTTGTTTTCACGGCACAAGGCCTCAAAATCCAAACACTTTGTAGATTTTTAGTAATCAATGGCGTCTTGGGATTCAGTTCAGCTCAAGGTGTTGTACAATGTGTTTGGATGGGTAGCCTTCGTCTCCTGGTCCATATGTTTCTACCCACAAATCCTCTTGAATTACAGACGGAAAAGGTTTCACCTATTTTCACTTTTTCACGTTTTGGGCTCTTTTGTTTTCTTGAATTTTGCTGATTCTGATGATGGGTCTTCAATTTTTTGGTTGAATTTCATTTTTGGGGGTTCAGTGTGGCAGGGTTGAATTTGGATTATGCACTGCTGAATATGGTAAAGCAGTTGGCGTATTTGATCTACAATGTTTCCATATTGTTTAGTCCAACAGTGAAAAAGCAATACCATAGAAAATTTGGGGATGATAAGGTATATCATTAATAAGCAATGCTGGTTTTGTATGATTGTATCCTTCATTTTGAGGGACTTTTGTTTGAAGGATGTGAAAGGGATTTGCTGTTGTGATTTTTTTGCAGATGTTGCCTGTTGCTCAAAGTGATCTGGCTTTCTCCATACATGTTGTTCTTGTGTCTGCTTTTTCAATGTATCAGATTGCAATTTATGATGTACGTCGAGTGTAATACTGATCAGAGTATTTTTTTTTCTTCTGGAAAAATACTTAAATGTATTCACTGAATCTTGTGTTTGATTATTTTACAGCGTGGGACACAGAAATTCTCCAGATTATACGTCTCGATTGTTGCTATATTCTTGTTAGCAGCTGCAGTTTGTGTGGGCATAGCTATACCACATCATTCTTGGTTCTGGCTGGTGTCCTGCTTAAAGTGAATGCCTTTTTTTCTCAATTAATCGACATAATTCTTTCATTTAATTACAGCTTGCTCGTTTATTTTTTATGTTCTAACTCTTTGAAATCACTTGTGACAGCACAATTCAGGTTGTTATGACGATCGTCAAATACATTCCTCAGGCGAGTAGAAATAATCTTATCATTTCAAGATTTTTGAATTCTTGTTATTTCCTAGCCATCCTTAAGGTGAACATGTTTTGTGGTAAGAGTCTGTTTATTAATTTGCATGAAAATTGGTATCACTATCTAAGCTTAGGTCGTGTACAACTATCGTCGGAAAAGTACAAGCGGATTTAGCATTGGCAATGTTTTACTCGATTTACTTGGCGGCATCGCAAACAATATTCAAATGCTCATGCAATCCATAGATCAAAGTGAGTTCTCAATCAACTGAACTGAATCATCTGCTAAAGATATGATAATATATCTGAAGATGAATTCCTGATGTGACTATTTTCACAGAATCTTGGGAGAATTTCTATGGGAACATAGGGAAATCATTGTTGGCTCTGGTATGAAATGGCCCTTGGTGTAATTTTAAATCTCATTTTGTTTATAAAAGAATTTTAATCGAGGGAATGTTTTTTTATTTTGCAGGTGACAATTGTGTTCGATCTTATATTAATGGCTCAGCATTATCTGCTTTATCCCACCAAAAAGGCACCTTCTAGTCCGACTGTTGTAAGCAAGAAAGACTCAATCTGTAGAATTAACCTATTGAACAATGCAATTCTGTATAAATCTGTGTACACTACGAACAAAATACTAAACGGATGGGAAAAAAAAAGTATCATTGCACACCATGATTTTTGATTCTGTTGATCATATTCTCTGTCTGGCCTAGGTAAAAATGGAGCTACAAAGAGACAATGCTGAGCAATGCTGAGATGATTTTTTACATTGAAATGTACTTTGGCCAGCACAGCAGTCTTGAAGCTCAATTGCCGTTTAATTCCAATATTAGGAGTTCTCCTTCAATATTTGCAGGTTTGATGTCTTGAGCAATTGAAGAAGCACTTTGATAAACAGATCATGAAATATTTTTTGACTATTGTAATATGTAATGTGAGATCATGAAAAAAATGCATCAAGGATTTAGAGCTGTCATAGTCAAAGCAATGGACCAGACTATTTATCTATTTTTTGACTTTTGAATGAAGCTAGTTTTAGATGATAAACAACTTGTGCCCCAACTAATTTTGATTCTTTTTCTTTTCTTTTCATGTACAATTGTTTTTGTTTTGCATTCTCATTAAAAATTATATAACTGTTGGCTATGTGCCCAAATTTTCGAATGAACTTTAAATCCAATATTTCATTTCACATTTTTCAGTCACCAATCTTGTGCAATGTTAACATGACACTCAACTTTTACCACATTTGCTGTCATATTTAACAATGCTATCAAAATTTATCAAAATTTTTCTCGAAAAACAAAATGAAATACTGTCATAAGTTCTTGTATAAGTTGGGATAGAACTTACACATTCACTTCTTTTAATTAACTTATAATTGGATTGTCCCTACCAATTGACACAAAATCTTTTAATAGCAACTAATTGACAAGTGATTTCCCATAGTTCTTGTAGAAGTTTGAGGTTATTTACCAATAGTAGTCATCACACATTTGATTCTGGAAAGGAAAGTGTAAACTGTATAGACAATCCTCAGAAAACTCAACCGAAAATTTGAAATCCGAATATGAACTGCATATTTGCGTTTTTGCGATATTTTTTAACCTCTAATCCACCTTCATAAACAATTGAATGATTTGAAAGAACTGTGCACACTAGTCCTCGATTGCTGCTTGAAAATCGGACCCACATGCTGATGAGTAATGAACGATCCATTCCGGTAATGTATTTGAGTAGAAATGAAATTTCGCTTTGATGGCGAACGTTATTACTTTGATGTATTATTGGAAGCACTGTTCTTTGTTGAGGATGTTGGAGGTGGAGGGGGAGTAGGCACTAATGTCTGCATAAATGGAAAACCAAACAAGGAAACATTTGAAGGCTTTACAGGAGTTTTTGCTAAGTTTTGGACAGAAAAAACAATTGGCTACTCAGTTGAATTTTTCATTATCTACTTGAAAGCAGCAATTGAGGGTGTACTTTATGTACCTTTTCAACTTTATTATCTCTTGTGTTTTCTCCATTCTCATAAGAGTCGAGCAGAGGTTGAGCTTTGAAACAAAAGCTGCAGCTCAGTTTTTTAACTCGCTTTCCTGCTTTGTCCTGTGAAGCAATTGTGAGATTGACATCATTTATCAAATCATTTTTCCTCAAAATTATGCGATCATCATGAAAAGACATGATGAGACGATTAGATAACTAAACTCCACAATACGTTAATGTACATCAAGCTCAGAAACAAAATATGCACACAACAGAAGGGCATTGCCTGTTTTCTTTTCTTAGCGGATGATATTGGTGACTGCAGTTTGTTTCGACAGGCAGTTGATGACTTGGAACAGCTGGAGACAAAGCAAATTTGTAAGGAACTCAAAACTAGTTCTCATTTATTCATCATTAATTGTCATCACACTTCAAATCTTTCGTTCTTGCAAATGTTTGTCTTACATTATGGAAAAGATGCGCCACTTCGCGCCAGTTTTGCTTCCAGTGGTCAAGGGATCAACTGGCATTTTTAATCTGCTTATTATAAAAGTGTAAAATATGTCATTGCTCTGTAACAATTAGCATTAACACACTAGACTTACACAGATCAATCAAATATTAGAGACAAGTAAAGTATTTGAAACCTGTTCTCTGATTGAGAGGTAGGTTCTGCATATGAGGACACAACTTTAACTGATGCCTGCATTTAGGGAAAATAAAACGGAAATTAAATGAATTTTTACCGCATATAACTATAGTTTCTTCCAATAAGCCACATTATGCAGAGAATCACCACAGCTGAATTTTTAGAGGCAAAAATTGGGTCTCTATCAAGCTCTGCAGAAGGAGCTAACTTCAGTAAGGCATGCAAAGACTTTGAAGATGATCTCTTTTTGCTTCGACTGGCATTACTATGGATATTTTCTGCATCTTTCGGACCGTTTTCGATAAGAGCATCCAATGTATGCTCGTTAACATTTTTTACGCTACTTTGCTTTGGATTCTTAACTTCATCAACCTTCTCCATTTTCACATCAACAGAAGCATTATAATCATCGTCAGCTGATTCGGATTCTGCTTGAGAGGCATTTGCCGCCTTTTGGGCTGCGATTCTCTTGTAATGGGCCTCGAAGAAGGCCTTTTTCCGGGCCACGGACCCAGGCTGTGAATATCTCTCAGCCTCCTCCACGTACTTCTTGTGTGAAGAAAAAGCTGACCATTTTTCCCATGACAAGGACTGATCCGTCATGAACCTCCCGAACGAAATGGATTCACCGAGAGCATGCTTCGTATTCCCCTGAAACGCGTGTAAATTTTTTCCCATTTTTGAGAATTTTTTAACAGTTTGTCATGAAATTTTTGTTCTGCACAAATCACTAGAATTCAAATGTTATTTACAATTGAAAGGAAAAACAGAAAAGGTGTTAGTCTTTTATTTTATTTTATTTTATTCAGTTTTGATTACCTGTAAGGATTCACTGAATATTGCAGAAGCATATGGGAATCCATGCATGACACAAGCTGTATCTCCCATTCTATTTGCTGCAGTTAAGCAAAAGAAATCACCTTAGAAACAGAATTTTGAAAGAAAGACACAACTTCTTGAGAAAAACACAGTACAACACAAGAAAGCAGATCTTTGTTTATCTTTTTTTTTTCTGCATGTGCTGTGCTTTTCCCGTTTTCGTTATGGCTTAAAACTTCGACATTTAGGGACGTAAATTTGAAATTCAAATAAAAAAGGAAAAAGTGAACGTTTGGAGAAAATGTAGGCCAACAGGTAGATGAGAGCTGCAGTATGCACT
>BKCP01004738.1:222351-244762 GCA_008636005.1 Striga asiatica | reverse complement strand
AGAACGAACCTGAAAATGTGAACTGCTCAGGCAACGACCAATCTGTCGAAACAAAGGGACCATACAACGTTGAAACTCAGGAAGCTGAGTAGCTTCCAGCACTTCCTCAAGCTCACCCAAAAACATAACCTCCTTTGAACTATTTGTTATTGGCCAGTACTTAAGCAAGCCCCTAATAACAGTATCGGCAAGCTTGCAATCCTTCTCCACAAACTGCGTGATGCAATAAGTTAGTTGCTGATGGTACATTGGCAAGCACTTTGGTTTGTGAAGCGGGATGAGAGCCCGAACTAGGAAAAGCTTGTGCTCTTCCTTTAATGGCAAAGCAAATCCATTTATAATGCTCCCCAAGATCTCTAAAAGCTCCGCAATCCCGTTATGCTTCTCGGTTTCGAAAATAAAACGGTAGAATATGTTATTTATCGCCTTCCTAATAAAAGGGCGGTGCACCATGAACTTGCCGTAAATGCGGTGAAGGACAGTCTTCAAATACTCCCTCTCTCTAGGATCTTCAGAATCAAAGAGATCTAACAGTTTTAGGACAAAAGCGTGATCGAGGTAGCGTTTTGCGAGCTTAGCATCTGTCTCGGGAGAAGTTACGAACTTGAGAAGGAATTCGTACACGATTTGCAGGTGAGGCCATGCGGGGTCCATTAGAGGCTCCTCTTCTTCCACATCAAAACCATTTAAAACTTTGTTTTCGGTAGATTGAGTGGGGAGAGTGCGGAATAAATTTGCAGACACCATTCTGATAATATCTTGAAGAACATTTTCCCCGAATTTTCCATTTGCAGAGGCAATATAATCGACGAGCTCCACTAGAGTCTGCCGTTTGATCTCTTTCTCTTTCACATCTTTTGTGGGGTCAGTGAAGTCGAATACTTGACAACACAAGTTCATCTTTCTGATGAACAAGTTTTGCTTCTCGCCATTCGGAACATCTCTAAAACTAGGTAGGGCCTCAAATGGCATGGGTCCATTGAGCCCGTATGACTTAGTATTAAATGGATCGTGCAGTTTATTCACATGATTTGTCCCAGAAAGAATTGCACCGTTTGAATTGCCTGCTCGGGAGCCATTGTTTCTTGAAGTAGTTGCATTTGGGGGGACGTTAGAGGATCCTCCATCACGGATTTCTGCTAACTTGCCCTGCTTCCTTGGAAGCTTATTCAGAAAATTTTTTATCATGGCTTTTTCTTCAAGTGAATCACTAACAGCACCAATCAATTATCAGAAAACCAGATGAAACAAGTCCAAGAGGAAAGCAGTTATTGTTAATTCTTATTGCTGGATAAATTTATCGAGGATCTAGCTCGCTTTATAAAGATTGTGCCTTGCCAGTAATAGAATCTTCATCTGGTTCAACAAAAGGAGAAAAGAAGGAAATAAGTGAATTAACACCAATAAACCCACATCACATAATTTTGCAGAAGCTACAACGATTTAGATAACAAGCCCTAAACAAACCAGATGACTTGAGCAGTAATAATCTAACCAGATTACCATTAACCGTAACTTGGATTTCCATATGAGGAAAAAAAAAGTTGAGAGATTTGAACTCACCTCAGGCTCGGGGCATTTTTAGACATATTTTTCACCAAGATTCACACAGATTAACCAGATGAAAAGGGTGGTCAGGATCTGCACGATCTACAAACCGCAGCTAGCATTTCTTTTGTCGAGAATCGCCTATATGAAGATTATTAAAAAGTAGTAGTAAACCAGAAACAGATACCACTGTATCTGTACCACTGAACCTAAGTACCTAACACACCATAAGTTTAGAACTAATCATCATCATCATTAAGTGTAAATCTATGGAGGAAAAGACTACGGGTCAGCAGGGCTAAGCCCTTGTTAGTTGGGGCAGTGATTGAACAAGAAAATAGGGTCCCAGGGGAGAGAGAGAGAGAGAGAGAGAGAGAGATGGGCTCAATAGAAAGAGGGAATGAATCAATTTCCACTGGTTGTCTTGTTCTTGATGATATATTTTTTTATTTATTTATTAATTTCCTCTGCGTTAAAGACCTCGACCTTTTTTTCTGTTGGCCTGTTTTACCTTTCACCTTGGGTCCTCTGTCCCGTGCCTTTCTCATTTTTGTTCTCCTCCTTTTCTCTTTGCTTTATTATTTGTTTCTTTTTCCATTTTCTACGTTCACTAGTCCATATTTTAAAATGATAATAGAATTTTTATTCTTTTTTTCACATTTGTTCTCCAACTTTTCTCTTTGTTTTTTTCTTTTTGTGTTTCTTTTTCATTTTTCTATATTCACTAGTCCATATTTTGCAATGGCAGTAGAATTTATATAGCATTATATGCCTGCCACTTTAACGTATCTAGTATCAACTCATTTTAGGACTACAGAAAAAAACGAGCCATATGATCATGTAGTACATTATTCTCCTAGGAATTTCTGGTTAAATTAGCCATATCTTTATCTAATGCAATCATTCAGCAAATTGATTTCTATATGCTGTATAATTTATGTTTAAATTCCATGTTTCGACATTTGAAATGGTCGCAGTCAGAAATGATGTGTCAAAAACCTTATCTTTTAATGGAAAACTTGCAGATGATTGGATCATTAAACTTTGAAACGTAGACCAGATGACAAAGATGAAAACGAATTTAAGTGCTGAGTCATTGGTTTTTTGACACTTGAGGAAAGTGGGAGCAAATTTTGGTTTGTAATCAATAGAATGTTAGCAAGTGGGGACATTTTATATTGCAAGAAAACCCAAATCACATCAGGAGAATGAATGCCATGAATTATAAGTATTAAGGTTGAAGTAAAAAAAAAAATAACAAACAAACAAACAAATTGCTCGTTAGCTAACAAGAAAGACAGTTAAACAAAGCAGATACAAGGGAATCAAACATTTTTTTACTTCAGGCACAAGGAAATCAATCATTTTTCTCTTAAATTGAAAAGAGAAAAAGGGCACCCACACAATACCGAGATCCACAATTATTATCCACCAAGGACAAGTAAATCAATTGTTCAATTAGAAGTAAGTAAAAACAACCCAATGTGGACATAGAAATATTCATCACTTTCATTTAAATAAGGCTAATACAATTCTCATACAAATAGAATAATACATATACAGCTGCTTAGGGAATACATAAGCAAACAACCAATCATTATAGTAATATGATGTGGGTCAAACAGAAAAAAGAGAAGGAAGTAGCTTCTAACCAATGTCTCAATGATTGTAAACATTAAACAACTTGCTTATTTGTAAAGAATGCATAACATAAAAAGATATGGTCCTCCCAGCAATTTTCTCAACATTACCTCTAAATTGGGTAGTCTTCAAACCACAGCAAATCAGTATTATTAATTTCGCACCACACGATGGATACAATACCTTGGCTCCAAGCATTATCAATGACAAACACATCAAAAACATGGGATACAATCTCTGATTATGAACAATAAAACAATTCAAATATGTGCGCGTTGGAAAACATGAAGGAATTTCAAAAGCAATGAACACCAATCATCAACTCACTCAACAACCCATCCAATGTTTTTTATTATACATCAGCTTACCAAATGAAATGGATCAGCATGAATCTCTACACTTAATAAAAACATAACTTCATGAACCAACCTTTTCAGCGACAAATTTCGATCAATTTGGAGCAATTAGTAACCTCGTGTCTTTTCATACTGGAGAAAATTATACCGTGGCGACACTTCCCGAGTGGCATATTTCAGCACCAAAGACACTTCTTCATAAATATGGTCACATTCAGCACGAGTCAAACCAAATCATCAATCCTTCAGTTGAAAAAAAATACATATATGCAACACAAGTGGGAGTGGACAAAATACATTATGTACCACATAGGGACTCTCCCAGTTGAAAAATAATAAGCAGAAGAAACACCACTAGAGATTATTATCGCTCGAAACTACTGCAGCAAGCCCGTAATGTTTGATTGTCAATACTCCATCAAAGCTGTTTCAGTGTCTGATAAGGGCGCTGTAAGAGAATAGACACAAAACTTGCAATGAAAACGTAGTACAAGGTGAAGTATTAGATAAAGAGAGAAAATGAAAAGGTCAAACATGAGGGGAAAACAAAATTGCTGTGCTACATTCATTTACAGGTGTGTCAACTCGGATGTGGATATGTCATGGAAAAAAATAAATAAAGCATTTAATGATCTTGAATAGTAACTTCGAACATGACAACGAAGTATTGCCACAAAGCAGGAAAAACAGAAATGTGTCAGCAAGAAAAATCAATTATGACTAATATCAACATCACAGAACAAAATTGACATGTGCAAATTCATCATACCAAGCAAATCCTCGTAAGAATCTCCCAAAAGCGCTGCATCCATTAATAACGGAGGTGAGAAAACTTGATCCTGAGCTTCATCGACAGCATAAAATTCCCTACAAGCTTCAGAAACTGGCGAATTTGAGCCAAAAGCAGGAAGGAAACCCTTATCACTGTCAAATTCATTGTGGGACTCCAATTCCTTCAACATGTCTGTCACTAAACGTTTGCTCCCAAGATCATTATCTTTAGAAAGCAAGGAAGAATCTACTTGAGATGTGAATAACTGTCTACTCTTTAGAGAGTTATGTTTCTTATCTTGGCCATGGCGGGAAAACCCAGCCCCAGAAAGTGGTACAAAGAAGTGCTCTGAGCACTCATTAGGGTTACTATCTAGTGATGACTCCACATTGCATGATTGAGAAGAAAGAGCCGCTTCCCTAACTGATCTCTTTAGGTTTTGCAGAAAGAGAAAGTCCTCATCTGTAGATATAACTAAAACAGAAACTGTAAGTGACAACTGACAGATGCAAAAATATCAGAAATGAAGCAACTAATCACAAACCATGTGTTGAATTATCAATGAGACTGTTTGATGGAGGCTGATCCACAAAGTTCTTCTCCATTACAGTTTCTGTGGGATTTGTTTCGGCCACAATATGACGCTTTTGTGTATTCCCACCTTTTCCAGAAGAACTTGGTGTTGAGCTGAATAATGGCGGCAGTTTCAAAGTAGGAGGGCTAGCTGTCACCTTTTCAAGCTGAACAGACGACAATCTAGAGACTAATTCCTCATCAGTACTACTTCCCTGCACATTAAAATATTTTACCAAGAGAAGTTTTCAAAACCTATTAAATCTGAATACAATAATCTCCAGACTATTTTCACACCAAAAAAAAAGGAAAATTTAAAATAATTACCAATGTCCTCCCGTTGCTCTGCGCCTGGACAGGTGAGTTTGATCGAATCTTCATAACAGGAGGTAGATTGGATGATATGCTGTGGACTTCCTCAGTAAGTTCTTTTATTGAGTTTTGTATGGTTGGACCAACATCCTTTAGTTGATTAATCAGCACCTGCACATAACCCTAAATAAGATACAACACTATTCCAATGGCCTAGAATATCTGATGTATCAATACTTCAAATGACAAGCATATTCTGTAAATTTCAAGGAACAATCAACAAGATACAGAGTAATTATTTTACCAAGAAACTATATTGGATATTCATACAAATCAGATTTACCTGTATGCTGTCTAGGTGCTGCCTATGTTCAGCCAGTGTTGCTGCCAATGATTCGGCATGATTGCTAGTACTACCGTCATGCACACTCCGTAGTAGCTCTGGACCATGTCCATCATTGGCTTTTGCCTGCAACACAATCAACGTAAATTTAACAAACTGGATTGGCACCAAAATTTATTTATGCATGGAAAATAGGTTTACAGCTGATACATCTTCTCTAGAATATTCATGCACAATAGCTCATAATCCACTCCAGGGACATCTTAAATGATAAATGATTCATTGACAAAGTAAAAGCTGGATTGGAAGAAAAGAGCATACTAGTTGGAGTGATTGCTTATGAATGCGCTGCAACGCATGGGTCCAACGTCGCAATATTTCAGCAATATCAACAGTGGGTTGTCCTCTCGTACTTTTCTCATCTAGTCGAGAAAAGTTTTCTTCATTTCCATTAGTAGGAGAATATTCTGATTTACTATTAAGATCTTGTGAACTCTCCTTTTCATCATTATCTACTTGTGGAGTCATATTACTAGAAACTAAAGAACTTTGATCCATTGCTGCAAGCAAAGACGACCCAGAGATACGATACCTGGAAAAAATGTCAAGCATAGATATAAAAATAGCTAATCAGCATCAATGCACCACTCATGATAGGGATATATTACCTATGCTCACGGTGAGCTATAAGATCCTCAATTGGGCCTGAAGCAAGGACCTCATGTTGACCTGTACAAATAACATATATATAAGGCTTTTACTAAAGCAAAGAGTGGGATAACATAATGTATGTCATTAATTACTCATCTCACATCCGCACAATAGAAAGGAACACAGTGACTATTAAATACCGAAAGATCAGAGTACCATACTGCACATCAGGTGTATTTGAATGTGCTGAATACTACAGAGAAAATTGGGGTGATGTTCAGAGTGCAATTCCGATTCGGTTTAAACTTTTCCACTTTTCGTTTCACTAAAGATTTTTTTCAAAGTACACTATTCACTCATCTCACTTTTCCCTCCTCGATTTCATCAGTATAGTTTTTTAAATATATTTCAATCAATACTTACACATTTTCCTGTAAAATATATTTCTCATCCACTCACGCCTTTATAACTACCACTAATTATTTATTTTCACATCAAATCAACTTTGATAATTTCATTTCCGTCTTACACCAATTACACATTCCAAAATCTCCCCAATCTCCCCAAAACATTTTCCAAACACTTAAGCTAGTGAAATATGTTTCTGCCAATGAAAGCATATTCAATTGCACCCTTAGAGGTTAGTGGACAAGCAATTGTACACATTGACTACCCAAAGTTTTTAATGCAACATCTCATTATGAGTCATCAAAAGACATCTAAACTATGAAGTAATAATGGGCTTCAATATGAAGATAATTCAGCAGAAAAAAAAAAAATTGATTTCTGTTCACGCCATCTCATAGCTGCATAGAGAAGCAAACTGGGATAACAACCAGCTACTTAGACTTACTTTTGCGCGATAACAATGATTCCCACAATCGAGATGCTCTTTGAACTATGTGTGAATTTTGACTTGAGCTAGATACGAGCTCATCCCAGAGCTCACCCTCCAGTTTGACTTTGTTTCTTAAATCATGTAGTTTTTCAAGCTCTTGCTGGAGATATGCCTATCAAAAACACCCCAAAGAAATGCATCACAAAGTCTTCCTTTCATAAACAGCATATGCCAGCATTATGCTCAAAAGGGACAATAGTAAGATATCTTTTACCTCTTCAGCACACAGACCACGAAATTCTGCTGTCATTTCATGAGCCAAATCCGACCACATTGCCTGCCTTTGAACTGCAGTCTCTGCATTTTTCAGGAACCTTCTTCTTTCGAGAGCTATTCTAGCCTGTATTACAAATGAATCAATTGAGAGCTTCATATAACATACATAATCTTGAAACAATTTTTGAGATCCTTAGTTAAAGATAGTAGAATGTCCTGCAGTAAAAGATAAGTAATGGTCTAGTTCATCATCGTTGTAGTGTACGGTTTCGTGAATGACAGGTGTTTTTGTTGAAAATGAGATACAGAACTACAGCAGAAAGGAGTAAATGCCTGATGAATGGGAAGCAATTCGTCGATAATTGATATAGATAAGAAAGTTAACAAGAAAATATTTCACTCTTTCTAAGATGGTTAACTAAGATCACGAGGCACCTGGACCTGAGGTGAATGATACCTACAATATGTTAATGAAAAGACAAATGAATAACCTTGGTTACAGGAAGTAGTGTAGCTGCATGAGAAAAGGCGACATCAGTTAATGGAGCAGGCAGTGGATTTGATGCTACATCAGCCGCAAATGTTCGCCTATGCACCTCCCTCAGAGCGTGCAGGGAAAGTTGCCATAATAATTCGACAAATCTGCACAGGTACGAGAAAATCTAGTTACCTCTTGCATAAAACACCATCACTTGAAAATTGTAAGCATTTCAAACACAGTTGAGATCCAAAAATGATGAGAAAGGGACCATTGCAGGCAAAAATATTAGTTTTTACCAAGGAATCTCAGCTATTCCAATGGTTTAAGTAGCTTATCAGTTATCTTATATTGCTCAAACAAGAAAAATGTCTTAGTCTGAAATTGGTTTGCGCAAATCCAACTGCTAACCAAACATATGGCCGATTTGTGAAGGAAACTAATAACAATCAATGGCCCCTCAAGTCAAGTGGAATTTATTAACAAATTCTGAGATACGTTAAACTCTTCCATCTTAAACAGCCTGTTTTAACAACTTGCATTGGGTAAAAAGTTCTTTTATCCAAAGTCGCAGCAAAATTCTATCTGACCGAAAAAAATTATCTTCAACCAGCTTCTAACTGCTATTCAAGCTTTCCACCAGTTAAACAACCTCAAGCCCATAGTACTCTACCATGACGATTTATATCAAACAAAATAGGTAACTACAAAAATTGAACCAATTAACAACTCATAGAACAACAAATATTCATCAAAGAAAATCAGCTCGAAAAGGTTAATTAATTTAGACACTCACTGAACTCCGAGTAAACTAACCTTGGACCGCAGCAAGTTGCAAGAGATGAAACCCTCGAATTACTTCTAGGCAGTGCTCCTTGTGATTCCAGTTCACTAATAATCCCTTGCACCACCTTAAAAATAAATAAATAAATAAATAAATAAATAACAGGTAAAGGGTCAGTATAAACTATTATAACTTCAAGTCAGAATGAACATATACTTTTATACAGGCAAATCCAAGAAATTCCCACAATCGTTACCTTCCGAAAATCCCTAGACTGAGCTGAATCGAAAATAGGCCACACCTTATCGAAGTCCTGTAAAAAGGGATCCACGGTCAGAATATCTACATTTACAGCATTGAAGAACAAAAACGATGTGTGCACAACTGAAGAAGATAAATTTGCCGGGACAGATTTAATTGATAACGCGTGCAAATTTCAAAATTCCAAAATAAACAATTACAAAAATAAGAGATGGAATATGCCTTGGCAGATTGAACTGGGCCGCGGAGAGATGAGAGAATGAAGTACAAAAGCTGTTCGCCCAATTTGGGGTTGGAATGGCGGAATAGCCCGACCCGATGGGCGCCGTTGTTCGACCCGATTCCGATAATGGTGGGATCCAAACCCAGGAGCAGGCAGTTTGTGTACATAGCACTCTCGAGCTCAATCTCTCTCTCCTTCTCCCGGTCCATCGTCATTCCACGCAGACCACACCCACTGAGCTTGAATTTCGGGTGGTTTTTCCCGATCGGAGTTTACTGTTTCCGTTTCTGATTTATATCTGATTTATTATTATGTTTTTCTCCCCGTTGTAGTTTTGAAAATTTTGAGGCCCTTAGTGATAGTGTAAATTACGAAAAGGTCCTAAAATCATCGAAATGTTACTATTATAATAAGATTTGTGTCCTCGTATTTCCTACTATATCTATATCGAACCTGGAATTGGTTGGGTTATTGTGCATTCCCTAGTATGGTACCGTAAACTAGACCGGTAATTAAATATATAAAAATTTGTACAATAAAAAATTTAAATAATTTATATTTTTATTGTCAAGACATATATAATGAATATGCAGTAATAACAAATAACTAATAACGTGACAATTATTTTAAAATGGCACCCGTATTTTACATTAAAATTGTTAAAAATGATATTTATTTTGTATTTTTAAAATTATATTTGTCGAAAACAAGTATTATTTACAACTCCACAAACTGATTCAATTTTATTTAAAACAAAACAAGTTTTATTGTATTGTAATCATTTTTATATTTATAGAGTTGGTGTCTCTCGTTTATTAATTTTTCAAGAATTTTAAATTCATACTATTTAATAATTTAGAATATTAATTTACGCATAAATGTTTTTTCTAACTTTATGAAGCATAAAATTATTTTATTATTTCTAATTATGATATTTTTTATATTTATTATTTTAAACAACATAACAATATTTTGTTCTTTATATGATCCATAAGAGTGTGTTTGGTAAGCACATGAGCTAGCTTTTAGCTTATTTGCTTAGCTTATAAATTTTTTGTATACAACTAAGGTTGATTTGGTATAACGCGCTTTTTTTTAAAAAAAAAACATGCTTGTCTCATAAACTTTTTAGGTAAATTTTTAAATAAGTTTATTGAAAATTTTAATTTAGTTGGTTTATTAGTTAATTTTATGAAACAATTTTATCACATCAACTAGTTTTTCAACCATAAGTTATTAACTATAAACTCGAAATTCACATATAAGCTATCAGCTAAAAGTGTGTTTGGTGATCACCGTAAACTAGCTTATATAGCTTATTTGGTTAGTTTATAAACTTTTTGTATACAAATAAGATTGGTTTGATATGACGAGTTTTTTTACAAAGTTCGAGCTTATCTCATACGTTTCTTTGGGTAATTTTCAATTAAGCCCGTATAAATTTGTATTTCATCTAGCTTAGATTTTAATATTACCAAACACTTTATCATATCAACTAGTTTTTTAGCTATCGACTATAGGTCTGAAATTCACTTATCAATTATCAGCTAGTTTTATCAAATATATGCTAACTTATTACCTAGTACTACCAAACATACACTAAGAGTGTGTTTGGTAAGCACCATAAATTAACTGTTGGCTCTATAGCAAAACCGATAGTCTAATTGGTTAGCTTATAAGCTTTAAGTATACAAATAAACTTAGTTTGGTAGGATATTTTTTTTTAAGTATGAGCTTATCTCATAGATTTTTTTGTACCTTTTCAAATAAATCCGATGAATTTCAGCTGACTTATCAACTAATTTTACCAAACACTTTCAGCATATCAACTAACATTTCAGTCATAAGTCATAAGCTAACAATTATAAGCTCGAAATTCACTAAAAAGACTAGGCATAATTGCATTAATTAGCCTTTGTGGCCTAGGTGAAAAATAGAACTAACTATTGTGTTGAGATGACTGCTGCACAAGTTTTGTTTACGCACAATTTTTAATATAATCATTAGGCGGGTTGATCCATAATAAAGGTGCAATTTTATACACGAGAATTGTGGAATCAAACCATACGAAACTTAAAATAGCTAGTTCAATTTCATTATAAGAACAAAAAATCCGATCCTGTCACTTCTTGCCCAAACCAGTTCTGATTATGGTGCCTTTCCAAATGCATGTCTATTAACCGAGGAACCAACTAGATGTGCACAATATAAATGCTTTATAATGTTATGTATGTGAATTGTTCCGGTTCTTGATATTTATAATTTAGTTTTTCATTTTTGCATTTTAGTTCTTGATTTTTATGATTTTTTTAGTGAAGGTTATAATATTTTGATCAGTTCTTAACTCAAAATCAGTTATTATCGGTTATTTTTATTAATTCGGTCACCTAAAAAATTGGATGAACCGAACCGTTATAACAAGGTTCATGTTTTTTTCCTATGAATTTTTATGTGTTAGCCGAGCCAGTTATTTTGTTTTTGTTTCAGTTACTGAAAAATATTATGTGAATAGAACAGATCCGAGACCTATTCCACAATACTTTTTAACATAAATGTATATTTATGTCATGAGGTATCTTAAGTTTGTGTATGCTATTTTCACTTAGTATGGAATTTCACTTTTAAAATATGCATAATTATTAAAAAAGTATATTGTTGCATAACTAGGTAACATTAGTTGCTTTAATTTAAATTTAAAAAGAAAAAAAGTGACACGAAAGTTGAGAAAATTACACCACTAACCATCAAAAGCAATTTTATTTACACATTTACTCATCATTTATTTTTTTTTGCAAATATACTAACAATTAAATTGTCTCTCATCATTTTTCTCTCTTTCCTTTTTACTAATTATACTACCTGTGATATTTTCTCTCTCTCATTTTTTCCAACGGTTCAACTTCCTCCATGGAGGCCCCACAACTCTCCACCACTCCCCCACGACAAGGCCCTCACATACGTCGGCGGCGATACTCGCATCGTCGTCGTTGACCGCTACGCCACCCTCTCCGACCTCCACCGTCGCCTCTCTAGGAGCCTCCTCCGCGATCAGCCTTTCTTTCCATTTTTTTTTGTGAACTGGTGATGACAGTATATGTTGCGTGTATAGGCTGTATATGTTCAGTATATTATGTATATATTATGTATAAACAAATCCGGTATATATTATGTATATATCTTCTGTATATATTTTTTGTATATATTCTGTATATATTATGAAAAGATCGGACCGTATATGTTCAATATATTCTGTATATATTATGTATAAACTAATCAGTAAATATTATGTATATATCTTGTATATATATTTTCTGTATATATAATGTATATATTACGAAAAGATCGTGTATTTTCTGTTTCAGTACAAGAAAATATTAGAGTCAATTTTGAGTATTAGATCGTGTAATTTCAAAATCTGATCATTTTCTTTTTTTTTTTTCAAAAACAGATCGTGTATATAACATCAAGACGACTGAGTTAATAGACTTCCTTTTTTTTCTTCAAAACAATTAATGAGCTAATTGTGTGATTATAGGAAGTGTGTTATTTTGGTAACGGATTCATTTTATTCTTCCATATTAAATGCATTTTTTTAGGTACATATGTAAATAAAATCCTTCTCCTTGTAGGATTTCAATTTCTTTTTATCTTGTGGTAAGTAAAAAATTTCGCCACGAAAGTTACCCTGTAAATGTGGGCCGGCCCTGATAGGTGAGCTGGGTAATCATTCTTTTCTTTTTTGACATGTATCCAAGTATCCAACAAAACGAGGTAGCGGGTTACAGCGCCCGCATCTGACCCGACCCATTCCAAAGAACAGTGCTTTGAACCTCTAAGATATATCAACAAACCCGAGAATATTAGAACACTGTCAACGAATCATTCAGCTGCCTTTCGCATCGCTCATGACATTTGATTATTCTCCAGCGTCGAAGCGAGGGAAGTTCACCACTATTTCGCCGATGGAGTATGAATCTGCTAAAGTAAAAGTTTATCCTTACCTTTTCCCACCCCAATTTTCGTACGTTTTCTGATTTTGATTGACGATTTTTTCGATTAATTTGTGTATTTCCATGGCGGTTTCTTCATTTTCCGATTTAATTCACCTGCGATTTGATCCCACCGTCTGCTAATTTTGAGTTGCTTTTATGTGCTTTTGCTTGAGTTACAAATGTAAGTAATCCTGAATCGTAGTGACCATCTTTTTCTTCTTACTACTAGGATAGATTTCTTGATTTTAAATATTTAAAGTCTGGTTGTCTGGCGTTGGATCTTGGTTGATAGAGTGTGAGAATGAGTTGTTCTTTCTGTTGCTGTATTGATTTTGGATTGAAATTTCACAATCAGTGAACATGGAGTTTCGTGACTTCGTTTTAATTTTCGCATCATAATTGGACTTGCTTGTATAGTGCATAGGCTTAGGTTCTCTTGCCTGAGATATGATCGTAAACAATTGTGAAGTTTGATTTTGAAAAAATGGGAACGTTCTTTTGATATCTTAATCATACCACTAGAATTAACACAATGAACATCTGCTCGTTTTAGTTTATTTATTTGAGCTGTTTGAATATTGGACATTTCTTGAAATAACTCGTTCTAAAGTAGTTGCTATAAGTCTAAATGAGTCATCACAAGAACACACTTGCGAACTCTGGATATATTTGTGTTTCTTGGAGAGCTATGAATAACACTTTCGCCTGAATAAAATAAAAGCAACTCTTGAGGTTTTGCTTAAATTCATGATAATCATATTTACTTGATCGATTATTATTTCAAAGATTATCTTTAACAATCTCAGAGAAAAGGATGCTAAATATTAAAATATTTGCATCATCCATAGGGGCATACAGTATTTCTGGTAAGACAGCTATTTATCTTATATTGGCAATCCCAGTCTGAAAAAAACTTTGCATGATCTAATAGCTGAAGCAGTCGTTGTCATATATTGCTGGTGCCTTTTGATCCCATCCATGAAAAAAGATGTAGAGCATTCTATGTTTTGATTTCGAAGTTTCATGTTGTGTGGCAGCTTGGCTATGCAATATGATAATAAGTTTTTTCAATCTTGGTTTTCTAGGCGAGGGTTGAAGCTGTGAGAGAGAAGTATGGAAAGGAAATCCGAGTATTTGAAACATCCTTAGCTTCTGGAACACCTAGCACTGTATCTGATGCTGGTAAGTCATTTAGTTTTTATAGTATTTCCTGTTGATTTTTAGCTAATGATATGATCCATGTTTTCGCGTTTAACATGCTCAGAAGAGACGGATGACTTTTACGAGTTCACACCAGAGGACTACTACCGTCTGTTGGCAGCTAAAAAGGAAGGTAAGTAATGTACAGTTTTGAAATTTTCAGTTTAGTGAGATCCTAAACCCTAGTTGATCTTTCAGTTTTTATTACAATCGGGTGCTTGTAGTAGATTAATGCATCTAAAATTCCTTCCATTTATCCGTTGTGGAACTATGCAGATAAATATCTGAAGACGAAAAAAATTAGGGATGCAGAAACTGCTGCTCGCAGGTCAAGGTTTACAAAGGTGTTACTTTAGGAATTCTTTGCGGGCAATTTTTTTCTTCTAACTTTAAGGTTTATATTTGTTATTGGCTCGATCTTTTAAATAATATCGTTCTATTCTAGCAGGCTGTCATAAGAGTACGTTTTCCTGATAATCATACGCTGGAGGTTTCATTTCATCCTTCTGAAACGATTCAAAGTTTGGTGGATCTTCTAAAGAAAGTGTCTGCCCATCCGGAGTTGCCCTTCTATCTGTGTAAAGATATATTACCGCATTCTTTTTCTTAGCACAATTAATTGTGATCTTGCCTGAAAGACGCTAATCAGGTAGTTAAATTGAAGCTGACTAATGCTAAGATTTTCTTTTGTTTTAGATACCACACCTCCGAAAAAGCAAATAAAGGACATGTCTCAGGATTTTTATACTGCTGGATTTGTTCCTGGTGCAATTGTGTACTTTGCGTATGATGTGCCAAAAGGTAATACACATTCTCTGAGATAATGGGTCATTTTCAAGTCTATAAACCGAGTTGCTATAATCCTGGTTGAGACTAAAGATGTCAGTGAATATCTTATCTTATGACCAAAACTATGTCTTATCCATTGAAGAAAGAATAGAACTTTTCATAAGGGCCGAATTTATTTTTTATTTCAATAATTTACGATAGCGACCTGTAACTTATAGCCTAGCTACAATGCAAATCTAAAATATTTCAAAATTGCACCCTTGTGGTCTTATACCCCTCTCGGCCGTTGATGTTTGTATATACTTGACAAATGCCCTCTGTTATTGAGGTGCAATTTGAAATTTTGAAACAAACGTCAGGTAGGCACAATTATGGAAATATAGTTGGAAATCTCTGTAATTGACTGCACTTGTACTATGCCTTTTGAATTATTCTCTATGTTTAACAAACTCGACTGTATTGGTAACAGGTGTTCAGTAAATCTCTAGTTAAAATAGTTTCTTCTAGAAAATTCCAACCAATTCCATTGTTCACCATGGTTCTGTAAATTTTCTAGCTCGTCTTTATAAATATCATCCTTCTCACCAATCTTCTCTGTATATTTTACCGTGTTTCTTTAGGTGATTATGGTGCTTCATTTGCCGGTCCCTACCTTCAAAATGATGTCATGTCTTTGAAAGGTTTGGAGTTTGTGGCTCAACAGGCTGAGCCTGTGTCCAAGCCCCCAACTGAAGGTCCTGAACCTGTGACAACAACTGGCCCATCTGTTGGGCCTGAGCTAAAGCCCAGTGACAAAAAGAAGATCAAACCCAAGTGGTTGAAAATGTGATTTTAGATGCATCATGTGGTTAAACCCTGCTGTCTTTTCTCTGGTTTTTGTTACTGTGAGTCTGTGACCAGTTTCCGGTTTAAAAGATAGTTGACGATCTGAAACGAACATTTATCAGCAAGTTTCTGTGAATATTAATGTTCTTTTGGTGTTAATCAACCAAACTGAACCCAGTTTGTGTCGTTTGGATCTCAACAAGGGAAACAACTTTGGGGTTTAAGTTTTGTATGATGGGCTTATAGACTTTAGATATAATGGTGAATATTACGTACTTTGTCTCCATTAAAGATGGCTCTTTGATTTAATTAGTGGTGATCATTGACCCGGATGAATAGATGAGTTGGATAAAGTTGAACAAATTCTGCAGGCATTTTATATATTCTCAAACAAACAAGAAAATTATTCATATAGGTAGTTAAGTACCATGTTCCGGACCCTGAGTATTAGTATTACAAGTCGATTATTCCATGTTTATTTTATGCCATAATGTATACATCTTTTATGAAATTATTTCTATTTTTCTACAACTTGGATATTTTAAGTAGGTAATGCAAATTAAATACTATACACATGTACCTGGCTTGAAGAAGTAAACCTTTTCATGCACATGTAGTATTGTAGTTGATGCCATATTCTCAATTGCTAATAAATATTTACAACACCCAAACATCAAACCTACAGCTGACGTGTTTGTTACGTATAACGGCCGTTTGAAGCTTTAGGGCCGCAGATTGTATTAATTGGTGCTACCGAGTACCGCCAGGCGCCAACTCTGTATGAATCAGATTTGGCGAAAGCTACAGAAACTCGAATTAAGCCAACACACTTGGTCCACATTTTTTATTTTTTTTCATTTATTCAGGTTTAGGTCATCGAATTGGTAATTTAATTTATTATTTTTAAATAGTGCTATTATTGTCATCTACTTTTTTCTTTACAAATCCCACTCACACAATTAAAAATCTCAAACTCATCTCAATATCAAACTTATCTCATATTTTTTATAAATTAATGTTTTCTACTATTTTACCTCATTTAGGAATAACAAATTTTCATTTTCTTAACTCACTTCTTTAGACGATATATATATATAGTGTTAATACCACTAAATAGCCAAACAAGTTTTCAAAACACAAATTTTAGCCACCTTTTGTAGAAAACATCTTTATTAGCCATTTTGGCTAGTGTTTTTACTCAATTACCCCTAACTTCAATTTTTCAATTCAATTTTTTTTTTTTTGGCATATCAGATTTTCATTTACCCCCAAAATCCAAATTTCATTTTTTCATTGCCCCCATTTTCACGCTCTCTCTCCTCTCCTCTCCTCTCCTCTCCGGCGACAGCTTATTTTCACGTTCTCTCTGTGCAATTTTTCTCTCCTCTCCGGCGACCGCTGCTCCTCTTGTCTCCCACAACTCAATCACCCGCGCTGCTCCTATCGTTGCTCCTCTCCGCACCCGACACACCTGTACTGCTCCGACGCACCTGTACTGCTCCGCCGCACTGCTCCGACGCACCTGTACTGCTCCGCCGCACTGCTCCGACGCACCTGCTCTGCTCCGCCGGCTTCCTCAACCTCTCATTGCTTCTCAAGGTGCGGCTGTTTAGTTGTTTAAGGCTTGATTAGGATTTTTCATATTCTTTTTTCTTCAGTAAAAGAATGATGTTTTTGGTTGAAATGGGGAGGTATCGAATTAGGTTTTTGATTAGGGTCGAATTGATTATGGTTTTCTTCACTGATTTTTTTATTATATTTTTCTCGACTTCAACTCCAATCTCATTCGAATGGGGTGCTACTGACCCTGCATTTTTTATTTTACTGTATTTGTAGGTTGTCTCTTCATGATTTAGCATTCACCTCTTAAAGTGATGTGTTCAAATTGGGGATTGTCAATTTTTTTCTTCTTTAGGCATTTATCGGTGGAGAGGAATCGGTCCACGTACATCCGGCCTTTCCCCGAAACTTTGCGAGTTTCCAAGTAGCAGCCGCCGGTCACCTTGTTTGTCATAAGTGTCACCACTGCCGCCTCCAGTCGCAGGCCCTACGTTTCTCCCAGTAAATATCATCAGTGTTCTTTAACTATTTTGCGTGTTATCCACCTACGATTCATTTTTTGCGGTTTACTTTTTTGCTCTGATTGATGAACTTTTTTGGTCCATATTATGAGACTCGGCTACAGCTCAATTATCTTTATTCTCTATACTCTTTCAATTTTCTCGAATGCTTTTGTTGATTGTGATAGTGGGCTTGAAGCTTTTAGCTTGACTGTTGAAAGGACGAGTATAGGCCAAGCCACTAGATTAATGTAAAATTAGAGTATAAAAAATATCCAATTTTTATATTAGATTTGGGGCAAAGGGGTGATGGGTGTTTGGAGCAGTGGTGAAGTTTCAGAAATGAAAATTGATTTTTTTCCCAAATATTTAAAGTGTTGTCCCGTAGATCGAATCTTAATGCATTTATCACTTATGGTGTCACGCGTTACTTTAAAAGAAAGGTTGTCTACATGATTGGAGTTTGCAGCGTACTCTTCATTTTTCTCGATTGCATTTCGTAAAATCTATATGAGTAATCTGTTTATGCCATTTGTCTCTCTTGTCACTTGTCAGCATATTTACTGTGTTTCTTGAACGCCACGAATCGGGATAGCCATATTAATTTTGAAGGACTGTTTATACTTATCTGTCAAGCTCATAAGCTTAAGCATATAAATCCATCACACTATATACGTAATATGTGTTGCATACTTGAATCTTTCTGTGGCCTGTTGGTATGGCTATCATGCAGTTGCTATGTATTAATTTTCAGAGAAGTACGTTCAATTCATAAGGCTTTTGGTATGTGTTGGTTGAGGTTTAAGAAAGAAGGGAAATGAAAAGCATGCTTAAGTTGTGTTTGAACCTTGTTTTGCCTTATATGTTGCTGTGCATTTTATGTGATTTATTTGCTGTTTTTGTGGTTTTAAAAGAGTTTAAGTTCAGTTCTTAATTACCTTTAATGTACCTGTGATTTTGAACGAAAAAGAGAAGGAAAAAGAAGGGTTAATTTGAGGCTTGAATGTGTGTTGATTTGAATCCTATTGTTGCACTATTTGGTTGAGCTTTTATGCGTGTATATGTTGTTATTATGTGTATCTATTTGAGGATAAATCTCAGTTCTAATAGCCTTTAAGTTGCCTTAGAAATTTTAGGAGAAAAATAGAAAATTGATGTTTGTGTGATGAGTTTTAAGCCGTGTGATTAGCTTCATTTTGTGAGAGTTAATTGCTGATCTTTTTGGTGACTGTTAGCTTGCTGAAACTGTATAATTTCATAAGTTACATTTCAGTTTTAAGGCCTTATGACTTGTGGTTTGAGCATGAGAAAAAGAAAAGGAATTTTAAAGCATGTTTGTGTTTATGCTTGGTCTTTGTTTTTATGATTCCTTGCTATAGCCTTTTTGGGTGTTTCAAGCTGTTATTGTGCATTAATTTTAGAGGTTTATTTCAGTTTGGAGGCCCTAAGGGTTGCTTGAAGGTTTTGAGAAAAAGAAGAAAAAAGAAAGCATGTTTATGTGTTGTGTATGAGCTATTGTTTTGCCTTGTTTGCTGTGGCTTGTACATGCGAATTATATGCTGAGTTATATGCTTATTTTGTGCCTATTTGCTGAAGTATATGCTCAGTTTTTTAAGCCCTGTTTTATTGGTTAAATTGGAGAGAAAAGAGAAAGAAAATGAGACTTTTCCGAGCCTGGAAACTCAAGCTAAAGAGAGAGAAATTATATGGCTTTATTTGTTCAATTTGTCTAATTTATGTGCTTTTATCTGCTTAACTTTGTTTGCATTATGTGCCCGTAATTGTTTTATTTTCCGTACTTGTTGTCTGTTAATCAAAACCCTAATAATAAGACTTAATAATCAAAATGTACATTAAGAGAAGTCAAGCCCTCACGCAAATGCACATGCATTTATTTCATTCAAGTGCAGTGAGTCAAAAGGTGGGGTAGGGAAGTCTATACTATGTTTTATTCTTTATAATTATTGCGATTATTATGGTATCTGCAGGTTACATGAGATATTTTGTCCGCAAGGGCTAAGGCCGATAAAAAGGCAGTATGATGCTACCTAAAAGACGGTGATGTCGCCTATGTGATGTTGCCTGGCGAAATATTATGATGGTTTATGTCTTATGTCGTTATCATATTATCTGCTAATTATTCACTTATATTGTCTTATATCTCGATGCAGTCTTTGGCGCTGGCTCATGTTGATATTGATCATGGGAAGGTCGTGTTTGTCCCGTCGGTCAAAATAGATTTCTAAACTAGTGACAACCCATGGTGGTTGTAGAACTCTTGAATTTTAATCAGATAGTTTGTTGTATATTCACATCGACGTTATCTATCATGAAAATTTTGTTGTTATAGACAATTCAAAATATAGTCTTGCTGTTAACACACTTTTATGTATATCAAAATCAAGTTTTATGTATGAAAAATGAAACATTTTTTTTCTTTTTCAATTTTGGATTTGATGAGATTCAGAAATCAAAACTGTCAGTACTCCTTTTGAGTTGGATATGTTGGGGACGGTTCGAACTTTGACCCGTTTGAGAGCTTAATTTGGGTCATATTGAATGTGCAAGCAATGTATGATAAAATTAGAAGAAAATTCGTATATTGACAACTGTTATAGAATGCCAATTGCCATCAAATGTAATGAGACTTGTTATATTGAGTAATATTTTTGGCAAAAATTTGAAAAATTTTGCCTAAATTAATGTACATAATCATTTTTTTTAAGAAAAATTGAAAATGGAACAATAGTGTGTGCCTGTGCCATTTGTTTTGTTTTAGTTCTGCTTTCTTATTACCCCTTCATGTTAAAAACTAAACTTGTTTATCATATCGTGTAGTTAATGAGGCAAGCTCAGAAGCTCGAGTATCAGGTCGAGATTGGCTCGACTTGTTTAATGATCGCTGCTTCGATGTATCTACAATTTTGTCACATTGTTTGCTTACACGGACACTGGTGACGATTATCTGTATATTGTGAGTTGAGGTTTATATATCATTAAAATTTGGGGGAAAAAAAAATATGATACAAATATTTATACGATTTTGTAAGGTCTGTGAGAGGAAGACACAGACACGTATCGTGGTCATCAAGAAGTGAGATCGATACTCACACGTGTGTTTATCTCCACAAACAATGTCATGAACTCTATTTAAAAAGTCTTCATACGACAAACTCCCAAAACGCATAAAGTTCATCTCTGCTTGTCCATTTTTATAAACATTCTCATCCCAAAATCCGCTATGCACAATTCGAACTTTTTCACACATCTGTAAAACAAAGATGCAAAACTATTTTACTGACAAATAATTCCCAATAATTAGTAATTAAGCAATCAATGTTTAATAAAACAAATAAAATTTGGAATAGAAATGATTTTTAGAATCACAGAAATGATTTATACGATTCGAAAACAGATTTCTGGGACCAGAAATCAAATTTCTGGGGTACATCATTGGCTAGAAATCAATTTCTGGGTACATAAATCAATTTCTAGTACCAGAAATTGATTTCTGAGACCAGAAATACCAGAAACCAATTTCTGTGTCCAGAAATTAATTTCTGGACCCAGAAACCACTTTCTGGACCCAGAAATCGTTTTCTTAGAAATCGATTTCTGGACCTAGAAATAGATTTCTGGACCCAGAAATCGATTTCTGGGTTTAGAAATCGATTTCTGGACCCAGAAATATATTTCTCGTCCAGAAATCGATTTCTAAATTTCTGGTCCAGAAATCGATTTCTGGACCCAGAAACAGATTTCTAGACCCAGAAATCGATTTCTAGATCCAGAAATCGATTTCTACAGAAAGTAAGGAAATCGATTTTTTGGTCATTTCTGGAGGCAGAAATCGATTTCTGGGACCAGAAACCAGAAATCGCAGAAATCAATTTCTGTGACCAGAAATCGATTTCTTGTTCAGAAATTGATTTCTGAGACCAGAAATACTAGAAACCAATTTCTGTGTCCAGAAATCGATTTCTGGGTATCTTCTGGTTTCTGGGACCATAAATCGGTTTTCTGGGTCCAGAAATCGATTTCTTGGTCATTTCTGGAGACAGAAATCGATTTCTGAGACCAGAAACCAAAAATCGCAGAAATAAATTTCTAGCACCAGAAATCGATTTCGGTGACCAGAAATCTATTTCTGTGACAAGAAATCCCAGAAATCGATTTCTGGGACCAGAAATCAGAAATCACAGAAATCAATTTCTAGCACCAGAAATCGATTTCTGTGACCAGAAATCTATTTCTTGACCCAGAAATCCCAGAAATCGATTTCTGCGATTTCTGGACCAGAAATCATTCAATGTTCAAGAAATTATTCATGCCCACAGAAATCTTTTTTTTTTTTTTTACCAATATTAATGTTATAAATTTGAATACTATATATTTGAGCCATTAACAAAAAAGAGAAATTATAGACATACCTTTACACTATTATTTCCGATTTATCACCGTAATGTTGCCGGAATTTTTGTAATATGGT
>BKCP01004738.1:174625-197163 GCA_008636005.1 Striga asiatica | reverse complement strand
CNNGNNAGAACTAACCTAGCAACAAAAGACAACTAACCTAGCAGCAAGAAAAAAATAACCTAGCAACAAAACTCAACTAACATAGCAGCTACAAATAACTAACCTAGCAACAACAAACAACTAACCTAGCAAGAAAGAAATAACATAACAAAAGACAAATGGTCAACGGTCAACGCCGGAAGTCAACACCGGAAGTCAACGGTCAACGCCGGAAGTCAACGGTCAACGCCGGAGTCAACGGTCAATGGTCATAATAATATTTAAATAATTAAAAATAAAGAATTAAATAATAAAAATAAAAAAATATTATTTAAATCAAGATCTAAATCTTGTGGCTAGGAATGAGTCTCACGTCCTCACTTTAAATAATGGGATGCATTGGAACCAATTCCTATATATATATATATATTTAAAAATATCAATAAATTAAATAACGGTCCAACCGGTTCAACCACTGGTCGGACCAGTGGACCATTGAACCAGTAGCTTGACCGGTTCGATGACCGGTCCGGTTTTGACAACCTTGCTTTCGCCATAACTCAGAAGCTTGGAAGATAGGGTACCATTTGGCCGACGGTTTGTGAATCTGCTAAGTAAAAGTTTATTTACCTCTTCCCCATTTTCCTACGTGTTTATGGTTTTGATTGACAACTCTTTCCATTAATTTCTATATTTCCATCTCGAAGGAAACTTGTGCTTTCGCCATGACTAGTCCACCAGCTTGGAAGCGATGGTTCGCCCTCATTTGGCGGACGGATTATGGATCTGCTAATGTAAAGGTTTATTTACCTCTTCCTCCATTTTTGGATGTGTTTGTGATTTTGATTGACGAATCTTTAGAATAATTTGTGTATTTCCAGGGCGCTCTTCTCCATTTTCCGATTTAATTCACCGGCGATTTGAGTCCTCCGTATGCTGATTTTGATTTGCTTTTATGTGCTTTTACTTGAGTTACAAAATCATAGTGACCATCTTTTTCTCCTTACTACGAAGATGGATTTATTGAGTTTAGATATTTAAAGTCTGGCTGTCTGGCGTCGGATCTTGGTAGATAGAGTGTGAGAATGAGTAGTTCTTTTGTTGTTTTGTTGATTTTGGATTGAAGTTTCACAATTAGTGAATATGAAGTTTCGTGACTTCGTTTAAAATTTCGCATCACAATTGGACTTGCTTGTATACTGTATACACTTAAGTTATCTTGCCCGAGATATGATCGTAAACATATGTGAAGTTAGATTTTGCGAAAAAAAATGGGAACACTCTTTATATATCTTAATCATACCACTAGATACACATTATGATCAGCTCCTCGTTTTACTTTATATATTTGAGCTGTTTGAATATTGAACTTTTCTTGAAATAACTCGTTCTAAACTAGTTTCCATTAGTCTAAACGAGTCATCACAAGAGCACATCCGCGAACTCTGGATATATGTGTTTCTTGGAGAGCTACGGATAACACTTTTGCCTGAGTAAAATAAAAATAACTCTTGAGACTCTTGTATATTTTTTGATAATTTTTTTTGTATTAATGGAGTTGTAATGGTACTGTGCTCGAGCTTAATTGAAGAAGAGAAATAAAAAGGGGAGAGGTAACAGATAAGAGAGAGAGATTAACATGTTTGTTTATGAAAATTTTTTAAAAAATTTCAACATTTTAACTCAACTATTTTTTTAAACTCAACTTTAACTCAACCACACCATCATCAATATTATCAATATAATTAAATAATATCAACCAATCATTCATACACACAACATCAACCTTAATTCACTATACATCCACTCACATTATTTTAACTAACTATCAAATCAAATCATCTTTCTCTTACTTTTACATCAAATCAATTTTAATTATTTTATTTTAAATATTATTTTAATATACCCACTAATAATCTCACATTTCTCTTCCTAAACCATTTTTCCCTCTCTCTTTCCTCTCATCTCTCTCGATTCACAAACCATTTTCCTTCTCTCTCTCCTTTCATTCTCTCTCGATTCTCAATTCTCTAAAATCGGTGACGACGGCTGAGGTGGGCATTCCACGCTTGTGAGCGGCGGAAACTATTTACAGACTTATGGAGACGACATCTCAGATATGTTACTTGCGGCAACAGAGAGCAACGGGCGGCGATGCATCTTACGACCAGTGAAATTCGCTGGCCCCTATCGGATATCGGCGGTTGTTTGCCAAAATTCTTTATCTCAGATCGACGACTCCTCCACAGCCGGCGGTATATTCCAGCATCGGGGTTCTGCCTGGGTTCTCTCGGTCTTCGCGTTGGTCGGTCGTGTCTGCGCGGCCACCTAGATCTCAGAGCTGGAATCGGTCGCGGCTGATCAATGGGTGCACGCCTTGTGTGATGAATGAAGTAAACAATCTCTCTTCTATCTGTTCTTGTTGCTACCTGGATTGTTCCAGTTGATTCTCTGGAAAGCTCATGGGTTTCCATTTTCATCGCAATGTAGTGGGTGTTAGAATCAACATATAGAAGGGGACAATTAAATCCTATTGCAGGATTTGTGAGTTTCTTTTTCGTTCTCACTTATCTTTTTCGTGGGTCTTTTTGTGCCTTGACAAATTTTCATATGTAAATGTTTAATCTCTTCCAGGATACTGTCTCCAAAAGAGCTGATGTTTGCCGTCTCAAACATGGTGTTTGCCTCAAGGTGAGGATCACGATATTTATGATTTTTCTGAACTTCTTATTTGATGGATTTCTCTTGAGCGTTCATTGTTTTGTTATTGTGCTGTCTACAATTTAGCTATGGTCATTATCAGACAACATTTTAAAGTAAGTGTGCCAGAAATGCTGTTTCTTCACGACTGTTTGGACCAACAGTGGCAAGTTGCAACATAAGGCTTACTGTGAAAAGCATAGCACAAATCAGAGGGAAAAGGTTTCTATAATTTTTGGTTGTTGTCACAATATATTGATATTTACTTATAACTTCACATTGATTTTGTTTTTTATCCATTCCTTCAGGCTGACACTTACAAGCATGGGATTGACGAGTTCAGATCTCTTAAGCAAGTTAGGGTAAGTACTATCTATCATTATTCAAGCCAGTGACAATCATAGCTTTAAATCATTTTCTTGATCTTTAATAATAGTCATAAGTTTCATTGAATTTTAAAGGCCATGAGAGAGTAGATCAATACCAAGATGAAGGTATTCCTGCAGTGGTTTCTGTGATATCTTTTCTTCCTATAAAGCCTATAAACCCAAGATGTGGACTGAAGCGCGGAGTATTCTTTTCACTATGTCGAGACCCATGAACGAGAAAGAGTATCTACCATTCATAAAACCAATATCATGCAGAAAACTGAAGGTCTTTTCCTTAAGGTCTGCTTTTTTGAATATCGTTCCGAATTGATTCTCTTACCTTTGTCGTTTTGGCTGTTCATTTTCTGTCTCATTCTGCAGTGTTGTCGCGAGGTTGCACAGAAACACCCAGATATAAAATATGAAGAAGTTGTGATTGACAACTGCTGAGGATGGTATGAAAGATTTGTCTGCTATGAATACCGATTGCACTTTCTCGGCGAGCTGATATCTTCTTTCTATTAGAGTTACTACTATTCTAACTATAACTTTTATATTATTGAAGGAAAAACTAAATAATATAATGATGAAATTATAATATTCTTTTCCACAATGTGCAGCTTGTGAAGATTCCATCACTTTTTGATATGTTTGTCATGCCAAATCTTTATGGTGGCATAATCAACGACCTATGCACTGGTTTGATTGGAGGTTTGGGCTTAAATCCCAAGTACTTTTCTCTTCCATCATGTCTTTAAATAGTATCCCATTTGTATATAATTAAGTTTCACACTTTCACTTCAATCGTCCCATTTGAGCTCATATTTTTTTTGGGTTAATTTTTTATGCCTATGATTTGAGCTGTACGGTTGTGGCTTGTGGGTTTCCATATTGTTGTGACATACATGTTGAACCAATGTTGAACCAATCTGCTTATGTGACCTACTGTAATACTAATAAAAAACTTGAATTTTTTTGATGGGCTTGCTCTTGAATTGAATGAAATTCTAAATTTCTCATGATTTCTGAGAGTTGTGCATTTAATGAATACTGATTTATTGGAGACAATTTGTATCTATTGTTATTTGTAAATTTTATTTGTCATTTCTCCATTTTGTCGAATAATCGATAACCGAACCGAAAAAACCGATAAATTTTAGGTTTGAAACCGAAACGAATTTTCGGTTCGGTTTTCGGTTTCAATATTGGTCGAATCGATAATTCGGCTAACCGAATTTTCGGTCGGTTCGGTTCTGTTTTAACCGATTGTGCAGGCCTACGTAGGGGCATACTGTAATTCTGGAAATATGCTATTTATCTTATATTGGCAATCTCAGCCTGAAAAAAACTTTGAATGTTCTAATATCTGAAGCAGTCGTCGTCATACTGGTGCCTTTTGCTTCCATCCACGAAAAAGATGTAGAGTGTTCTAAGTTTTGATTTCTAAGCTTCATGTTGTGTGGAATCTTAGCTCTGCAATATGATAATAAATGTTTTCAATCTTGGTGTTCCAGGCATAGGTTGATGGTGCGAAGGAGAAATGTGGACGGGAAATCCGAGTATTTGAAACGTCCCCCTCTGAAGCTAGTAAGTCTAATAGTTTTTTGTATTTCCTGTTGATTTTTAGATAATGATATGATCCATTTTTTTTCGACTCCACACCGAAGGACTACTAATGTGTTCTCAACTGAAAACATATGTGATTAGAATATTGTCTATTTTTGTAGGCACAAATGTGCATTTATAGATTCCAAACAAAATTTATTATCTATCTGTTATTGTAAGTTTCTTTTCGTGAAAATGAAATGCTTTTTGTTAATGCTAATATGAGTTTAGTTTGGTCTGTTTTTACTATTTGTGTTTAGTCTCAAAATATATACACGATGAGTTTAGTTTGGTCTGTTTTTACTATTTGTGTTTAGTCTCAAAATATATACACGATAATTGGCAGGAACTTTCTTTTCGAGTTCAAGTTAAATATCTCATTCACATTCAATCAATTCTCAAAATATAGTTTAACTTTAGCTCAACTCCACTATTTTTAATATTATCACTTATCAATATAATGAAATAATACAAACAAATCATATCAACTTAAATTCATTATTCATCCATTCACACAATTTTAACTATAACTTTACATCACTTTTCTCCTACTTTTACATCAAATCGACTTTAATTGTTTTATTTATAATTATTATTTTAATTTAAATTCAAATCACACTAACATCTACCCATACCTTTTTCAAAATTAACCATAGTTGTCAAAACCGGACCGGACCGGCCGGTCCGACCGGTTGAACCGGGAACCGGCAAGTTAACCGGTCCGGTTCAATGGAAGAAACCGGCTGTGGCCAAAACCGGTCAAAAACCGGTCGGACCGGCCAAAAAATCGGTTGGTTCAACCGGTCATTTTTNAAAAACCAGTTGGTTCAACCGGTCATTTTTTTATTTTGCCAATCGGGTCAAATACTTTTTATGTATAAATTCTAACACTTTTATAAAGCAACTAACCTTTTATGGTTACTAGGACAAGACGTAAGAATTCTAAATTTTTAATTGTAAAGGCAAAGGATTAAAGCCACGTGTGGAAGAAATTTCTTTTCCCTTTTACCTGCGTGTGGAAGGAATTTCTTTTCCCACATCCCATCTTTATTTCCTATTATTTTATTGCCCAATGTGGGAGTGTGAGGAAATATATTTTTTCTTTTTCATATTTTTGTACTATCATGTTATTGCTTAATCTATCTATGGTGGGACCAACCTTTTAAAAAATAAGTCAACTATATTTAATATTTATAGAGTATTATATATTTAAAATATCATTAAGTTAAATAACTTAAAAATTAAGTTAACTATATCTATGAAATATTATATATATATATATATTAAAAAATATCTATAAATTAAATAACGGTCCAACCGGTTCAACCACTGGTCAGACCAGTAAACCATTGAACCAGTAGCTTGACCGGTCCGGTTTTGACAACCTTGAAATTAACCATAACAAAAAAACTCATTTTGAGTAGATTTATTTGTAAACAACCATGCCGTTGTTTAGTTTAAAAATTGTTATACTTTCAGGAGGACGACTCTTTATTTGCAAGGTTGTTCACAGAACCTTGCAGTCTAGGTAACTGACTTATTACTTGCGTTGTTGTTTAGTTAAAAATATATACACATTCACGTTATGAGATTATGTTTTATTTTAGTAGTAGGAGGACCATCAGCTCCACCATGTTTCAAGTTCTCTCAGCAAAGGCTATTGACTGGAGGTGCACCTTGCTACTGTCATGGTAATTAATTTATATAAACAACCTCTGAAAAACACAACCAAGTAAGGTAATTTTTTCACAAAAATCATGTTGTTTTCTTGCTTTAAATCTTAATACATGTAAAATAAATTTAGTGGCTGAAATGAACACCTTAATTACTCACTTTCAGGATGAAAATCATAACAATGCTGAAGCTCAGACGACTCATAAAAAAAAAAGGCAATAACCACATAAAACTTGCTTTCTCTTATTCATTAAGGCTCAAAATACTCTGAATTTCAACACCTTTCAGCCCCGATACTCATGGCATGGCTCAGAAATTGATCACAAAATATATTGTATTATTTTCAGCAGGAGGATCAGTTTACCCTCCGAACCATTTGGAGGCACCATTATGGTGCTTTCGTCAGGGTAAGTTATTGACGTTGTTTATTGCAAGTAGTAAAGTGCAGATACATGATAAGTTCCCTTGAGATGACTTCGTTATCCAAAAGATGTTTAAACTGAAATACATCTTTTGTATAACGAAGTCATCTCAAGAGAACTTATTATGTATCTGCACTTTACTAATTACAATAAACAACGTCAATAACTTACCCTGACGAAAGCACCGTAATGGTGCCTCCAAAAGGTCCGGAGAGTAAGCTGATCCTCTTGCTGAAAATAATACAGTATATTTTGTGATCAATTGCTACCATGTCATGAGTATGAGTATAGGGGCTGAAAAGTGTTGAAATTCAGAGTATTTTGAGCCTTAATGAGTAAGAAAAAGCAAATTTTATATGGTTATTGCCTTCTTTTTTATGAGTGGTCTGAGGCTCAATATTGTTATGATTTTTATGCTGAAAGTGAGTAATTAAGGTGTTCGTTTCAGCCACTAAATTTATTTACATGTATTAAGATTTAAAGCAAGAAAAGAGCACGATTTTTGTGAAAATTTACCTTGCTTGGGTTGTGTTTTTCAGAGGTTATTTTCATAACGTAAATTAATTACCATGACAGTAGCATGGTGCACCTCCAGTCAATAGTCTTTGCTGAGAGAATTTGAAACATGGTGCTAATGGACGAGCCAGTGATCCTCCTACTACTGAAAATAAAACATAATCTCATAATGTGAATGTGAATATATTTTTAACTAAACAACAACGCAAGTAATAAGTTACCTGGACTGCAAGGTTCTGTGAAAAACCTGGCAAATAAAGAGAGTCGTCCTCCTCAAAGTATAAGAATTTTTAAACTAAACAACGGCATGTTTGTTTACAAATAAATCTACTCAAAATGAGTATTTTTGTTATGGTTAATTTTTAAAAAGGTATGAGTAGATGTTAGTGTGATTTGAATTTATATTAAAATAATATTTATAAATAAAATAATTAAAATTGATTTGATGTAAAAGTAGGAGAAAGGTGATGTAAAGTGATAGTTAAAATTGTGTGAATGGAAGAATAATGAATTTAAGTTGATATGATTGATTTGTATTATTAATTACATTGAAAAGTGATAATATTAAGAATAGTGGAGCTGAGCTAAAGTTAGAACTAGATTTTGAGAATTGATTGAATGTGAATGAAATATTTAACTTGAACTCGAAAAGAAAGTTCCTGCCAATTTTTGTGTATATATTTTCAGACTAAACACAACTAGTAAAAACAGACCAAACAAAACTCATATTCGCAATAACACAAAACATTTAATTTTCACGAAAAGAAACTTACAATAACTTACAATAACAGATACATATTAAATTTTGTTTGGAATCTATAAATGCACATTTGTGCATACAAAGATAGACAATATTAGAAACAAAAAATGGAAATTCTGATCACATATGTTTTCAGTTGAGAACACACTAGTAGTCCTTCGGTGTGGACTCGTAAAATTCATCTGCTCAGCATGTTAAACACAAAAAAATGGATCATATCATTATCTAAAAATCAACAAAAAATACAAAAAACTATTTGACTTACCAGCATCAGATACAGTGCAAGGATTCCAGAAGCTACGGATGTTTCAAATACTAGGATTTTCCGTCCACATTTCTCCTTCGCAGCATCAACCCATGCCTGGAACACCCAAGATTGAAAACATTTATTATCATATTGCATAGCCAAGATTCCACACACGTTTCAAATACTCTTGCACTCCGAGGCTGCCCTTTTCTCGGAGGTTGCTCTGCTCGTCCAGTAAGAAGAAATACAAATGTGTAAAGTGTGGCGCCCGTTTCCCTTCGGCTAATAGGCTCTCTGTGCATTGGGGGGAGGTCGCAGATCACAAAGCTATAAAAAGCATAGACATCGCTGCTTGTGTGGAAACTACTTTATGACCTTAGATGGCAAATATTTCACACATGAAGCATTGCCGTTTCGTGTTTCCGACTCCCCCATCAAGCTTCAGTTGTTCCTTTCCCGGGTGTACCTACAGTACGGAGGATAATATTAAGGTCATGCGAGCTCACTGCAAAGATATTTTAAACCATTAGAAAATTCGGTGCCTTGGAAATGGTTGCCCATTTTGTGGCAACTTCACATGAGGATTTGTCGACACAGGGGAAGAGGCCACCCTTGAGATGGCGCTGAGTTTTTTATGAGATACTAGGCTAATATTTTCTGTAAATCTTTTACTTTGTTGGCGATAATTTTCTGACCGGCTCGGTAGCCAATTTTTGCAAGGGTGTAGATCATGACCCAATATTAAAGATCTGAATATTCCTCATATGTGCCTTTAATGCTGTTTGCTGCAATGTGTTCAACAACAACAACATACCCAGTATATTCCCAACAGGTTAGGGTCTGGGGGGTCAGTTGTACGTAGACTTTACCCTTGTAATTATACAAGGAGGCTGTTTCTGTAGCGACCCAAGGTGCATTGCGCCGTTTGATATATATTTTTTTTTTCTAGAAACTTCACTAATAGAAGAAGCACTAAAATTTAATCTGCTGCAATGTGTTCATGGAAAACTTTTTCAAGGAAATTTGATGGTCTGTCATGTTCTTTTCTGCAAAAAGTTGTTCGTTTTTGTGCATTAAAGCATGAACTAGTTCACAGTCCAGTCATATATATGTGCTATTTGCTATGTACAGGTGAAATCTTTTGCATAGTTTGTTACTACTGGATATGTTGTTGACTCTCTTGTGCACTCTATGGCTGGTGTCTTATGTTTTTTTGTGCTCCTGAAATTGAATTTTGTCCGCGATGGTTGAAAAGTATTATTATTATTATTATTCTTATTATTTATTTATTTATTTTTTGGCATTGTGATAAATATTACATTTGTATTTTGGTATTTGCGGCATATTTCGATGGACATGGAAACGGAGGATTTTTTATTTTGATTCTGAACTGATACTAAATTTATTAAGAATCATTTTGTTTTCTGGTACGTTTATAAAAAATATTTCTATGATCGTAGATGAAGCCGTATCATGGGTCGTAGGAGTCATTTGTATGGTCGATCGACTTCATGATGAAATAAGTCAGACAACTTATAGCATATAGAACGTGTAATGCCTCGTTGATTTTTATATAAAATTCATGGCTTTTCCAAAAATCATAGTAAAAAATTCGAAACTCATTTTTCGATTTCAAAACATTTTCGGCATTAGTCATTCATTTCATAAAATAGCTCAAGTTGTGTCTGAACTATCAAGGATTTATTACTTGGTTTTCACAAGAATTTCATTATCCAACAGTACAATCATGATCATCACATCATAGGCATGACAACATAATAAGCCACTCATCGGGTTTCATAACATGAAAATTAAACCAACTCATCGGGTTTTAAAAACAATCCATCCTGCCCAAAACATCATCTAAATTTTCAAAACATCATTGTTTGAAAATAAATAACAAATTCAACATAATAGTACGGAATTAAATATAATCATAAATGTCGACTGCCCACTCGTCTCTTCGTCGCCATGACTGCCACCTACTCAACCTGGAAGGGGGGAGTCATGGGAGTGAGCACAACCACTTGTTATTACTAGCACATAAATCAAATATATATGACAGATAGGTATAGTCGCAACATGAACATGAATCAATCAACATATCACATCTCCTAATCATATAATACTCATGTGAACATCTATCATTAGGCCATTGAAGGTCATACAACATCCAACAATAGGAGTACATGCCGAAGGCCCTACATCCCCTATCGACACGAACTTTCATTAGGACTTAGGGAGACTGCCTTTCATAGGCACCATTGAAGGTCATACAACATCCAACGATGGGATAACCGTTTCGACGACCGAAACAGCTCACATTGACAGGTTACATTGTTAACACGCATACATTGATCATACCGTCCAGCAAAATATAGATAATTTACGGCATAGATATTTAAATAAACCCACCTGGATAAATAAAGTAGGAAAATGCTCAAACAGCGGAGTAGGTTGAGAGTTGAATCAATATATTTTCATCAATATTTTATCTTGATATAAGGAAATCATTAGAGAAATCACAATTAATAAAAAATAACGATTAAGAGATTTTATCGGAATTTTTGTGGACTTGGAACTCTCAAAATTTTGAAAAATAAGTCTCAGAGAAAAAAAAATGGAGTCTCGGGACTTAATATAATATTTCCAAATTTTTCTCATTTGTAAATAATTTTTAAAAATTGAGATCGGTACGAAAAATTAGCTTCCAGAACTCAAATTTGGTTGAAAAATCGAACTGGGCCGCGCTGGTCACTGTCCCAATTGGCCTGCCGCAGATATGGGCTGCTCATACGCGAAAGTGGGCTTCAAAGGTGTTTTGTTACCCGCTTGGAGATGAGCGGGCTGGGAACCGGGCTCGCGGGCCGGAGAAAGATGCCAGAGTTCGGGCTGAGTGCGGGCTTATGGAGGGCCCGACGCGGGCTAAAGCGCAGGTGAGGCTTCGGCCCGTACGCAGGCTGTGGCGGCCCGCGCGTCCTCCTGCTGGGCTGAACGTGAATGGGCCGCTGGGAATATTGTGATGGGCCTAGCAATATGGCTTCTGGACTGGGAATTAAAGAACCAAAATGTTGGCTGCTGGGCAACTTCATAGGCCGTGAAAATAATTGGGCCGCGACAAATAAAAAAACAGAACAGGCTATGGCTGGAAAACAGAGAGCTGCCTTGGAAAATCGAGCAGAAACTAGGAACAGAAAAATGAAATGAACAGGGGCGGGAACTTTTACCGAGCTGTGACAAAAATTCGACCGAACTCACGACGATATATCCAACGACACCCGGGGTTGGAGAAATGAATAGATTTTCGAAAATTACAATTTATCAGAGCTCGAAATTCTTATAAAAATCGGGTTTTCGGGCCAAAAAACTACATACCGACTCGGACGAAACATAAATTCGAACAATAAAACTACGGCTCGAGAATTAATAACGAGACTCCGAAATCAAACGAAAATCACAGCAACAACACCAAGGATACTCGATTTAACGAAGTCCAGAGTTCCAATCATTTCCACAATATTTCACGAAACACAATCCGACGAACAAAACGAATATACGAACGGATAAATAAACCAAACTATTAAAGAGAAATTGATTCGACGAGCGAATAAATCCAACCGCATGATATACGAGCGCCAAAATATAACAAGGAGGTTCGAAAAAGATTACCAGTCTTCGGGAATCTACGAGCTATCTGAAAATGGGTCGGACAAACGGGCGAACGGAACTCGAAACTCTGAACACGGGAATGCTTACGAACGGTCTGACCAAGGACAGAGACTCAACAGTGATTTAAAATCGACGATGACCGACCTGCTTGGAACAAGGAAACGCCGGCGAACAGGGTTGCCAGAATAATGGCGGACGGGGCTGCTAAGCCCGACGATCGGAACGAACGGACGTCAACTGCTTGCGAGGGAAGTGAATGTTCGCGAGATGGGCGCCGGAACACAGAGTCTCTCCGGACTGGTGGTGGTCGCCGGAGATGGAGATGCGAACAGAATTTCAGGCGGCGGTCGATTCTTCCCCTTTTTTTTTTTAACGAAAGAGCAGGCTGATGAGAGTACCATATAGAACGATTCTCTGCGAAAGAGAAGCTATGCCTGAGTCATATGTAGACGTTTCAGATAACGTGCGATCGAGGGAAGAGATTTCAGGAACAGAAAACAAAAAATGGCGACGGGAAAGAAGGCTCGGTCAATACACGTGGAGGAAAAAGAAATAGAAAGGCTGCAGGTCCACTCCATTTGGGCCACAATTAAAAATGGGCCCAAAAAAAATTATATTCTAAAGGGCCAAGAAGGTTTTAATCAATTGGGGCCCAAAAGTTTAAACATTTGGGCTGGAATTAAATGGTAGAAGGGCCGGAAATAATTATCCGAAATGGACCGAAAAATATTTCCAATAAATTGGGTTGATTATCAAACTTAAGACTCGCTCTGAAAATGTCTTGGATACGATTTGAGAAAAATCGAAAGATATCAATTTAACAACTATTGACGAATAACATAAATAGAATTTAGCCACTTATTAAATTAATTAGAAAACATCTAATTAAATAATAATATGTCTAAACGGAAAAATGTCGAGCAATTACTGGAATAATATAAAATACGATAAATAAATAATCCAAAAAAATTCATAATTCAAACGGGACACTACAGTACGACTTGTATCTAATAGCTTCACATGGATAGAAATGCATTTGCTAGGTTATGTTATTTGCTAGAGAATGTTGGTGGTCTAACATTCACTAGGAATGTCTGTGTAAGTGAACAACATGCGATCTTCCTAAGTGTTTTTGATATAGCGAGGTATACGAATGAGAATAAGATGAATAAAATTCACAAGATTTCTTGATATTTCTGCATTGGCCGATCGACCAAAGAGAAAGAAGAACAATATATAAAGTCCCAAGTCTCCTAACATACTTATCTTGCCTAAGAAGCAATGCCAGATATTTATTTACTTACCCAATCCTTATAATATAAAAAATTAAAGAAAGAATAATAAAAGGATCAATAATAATAAGAAATCTCCCTCTATCTTATAAACAGCTTGAGCCCTTTGTTTGCCGACACGTGGCAGAGCTGAAAGGCTCCCACTTGAATGAAACGACGATGCCGTTTTTAAAGGTGTTATGCTAACTGCTTCTTTTCCTAAACTACAACATTAGAGCATCTCTAATGGACTGTTAATTGTGGAATTGTAGAAGTGGTACGATAAAAAACTTTTCCAGCAGTCCTTTTTGTACTTCTATTGGTGGTGAAGTGGCATGAGAGAGACAAATTAATTATAGAAGTCTTTCTACATGTGAAAGTACTTCTAGATTTGATGACTCACTTTTTTCACTTTATTTAATTCTTTTATCTTTAACTAAAATATATAAATATACTAAGAAAAAGGCTTAAACTGCCAACGCACGGATAATTTTTGCAGGAACTAGAGAATTGGGAAAGAGGAAAAATTTATGCAATGATTATTTTATTTGCTAAAATATGTATCTAGTATATGCAAAAATATTAACTAAAATTGAAGAAAATTTTCAATGTATAATATAAGTCGTTGATTAAATTATAGTTTATTGGTATTTATTTGTACACACTTTATCAAAAAAGCATATTAATTTACATAAAGAAAAATAAAAAAAATTGATATATTTTTAAAATTATATTATAAATTTAATAGTATATATTTTGTCAAAATTATGTATTAACATATCTATACTTATATAATAAGAATTAACATTTATCCAAAATAGTAGGTCAAATTATGGTCAATGTCGAATTTGCATTAAATATTTTCCAAAACTGGTAAGTTTTTTTGTCCTTCTCACATTTCTCATTAATTATGTCTTTTTCACACTTGTCATTAATTATGTCCTTTTTACACTTGTCATTAATTATGTCCTTTTCACACTTCTCATTAATTTTGTCATTTTACCGCCCCTAGTGTGAACACTCGCAGTATATGAATTCAAGCAGGACGAGGCTGCTTATATACTGCGAGTGTTCACACTAGGGGCGGTACCGTAATTACTTCGTTTGTTGCGTTCACACTTGAAGAGTTGGTTAATTACGGTACCGCCCCTAGTGTGAACACTCGCAGTATATAATTACTTCGTTTGTTGTTCACACTAGGGGCGGTACCGTAATTACTTCGTTTGTTGCGTTCACACTTAAAGAGTTGGTTAATTACGGTACCGCCCCTAGTGTGAACACTCGCAGTATATGAATCAACCTCGTCCTATTACGCAGTATACGAATTCAAGCAGGACGAGGCTGCTTATATACTGCGAGTGTTCACACTAGGGGCGGTACCGTAATTACTTCGTTTGTTGCGTTCACACTTGAAGAGTTGGTTAATTACGGTACCGCCCCTAGTGTGAACACTCGCAGTATATAATTCAACCTTTTCACACATCTAATTAATTCATTAATTACGACATAATTATCATAAATCATTCTATCTGAGCTTTAATCGTTAAAATGTATAGCGATCTGTTATGACTTTATCCCATTGATATTTCCATGAAGCGTCCTTATCGCGTTCTATTTTTTGGTAATCACTCTATATCAATAACCGGATATTTGGTTAATGATAGCACAAGTCTTTATTTCAATGAGCGGATATTCTTTGACCTTTAATTAATCCGAACTGATTGACTTACTTTTCAATTTGTAAAAACTCTTTTTTTTAAATATTTTGGCTTAAGATTCGGATTTCATTATACAAGTCATCGGATTGTTTGAATGAAAATGTATGAAAAGAACGCAAAAAACAGGTAGCCTTATTCATATAACCAATCCTAAAATATTAGTTTGTTCACCAAAAAGAGACAAATCCTAAAAATCCTAAAATATTAGTTTGTTCAGCAATCCTAAAATATTGGTTTGTTCACCAAAAATATTAGTTTGATTTTTAGGATTTGTCTCTTTTGAAAATATTAGTTTGTGATAATGAGGAGTTACCAAATAATCAAACTCATAATATTGTGTAAAAGGAGGTTTTTAATAATATATGATTGTTACCGAACTTTTTATGATTCAACAATGTTCCTATGTATTTTAATGATTTCAATTTCGATCCTAATGCACGTGAGATTATATTATTCTTTCAAATGTTACATCCCGTGCATCGCACGGGTTACGTACTAGTTTAATACAACCAACATAAGGAAACAAAAAGCAAGAAGTCTGTTGATGTCTAAAATTGACCAACAATGTGTTCGAACTGTATACTAGAATGTATACTCTGTTCGGTCTGCACGAATAAGGATTTTGTATGATATTCAGTACAAAAGACAGTACGAATGTAAGCTCTATCCGTGACTTATTTGGTATTTAATGAGAGCATTTACTCATTGTATTTAATGTTGTCTGCTCCTTATATAGGAAGTGTGAGGACTTAATACATGCCCATTTCAGGTTTTCTTTTTCCTTTTCCTTTTACAAGATATCAATTTGATATTTAGTCATACCACATTTAATGCTAATGTACTAGAAACACCATCTCAATAAAGTAAAACTCGCTCGGGTTGCGACACGTGCCCTCATCTGTTTAGCGCAATCAGATTGAGGATTACCGAATCTATGCACATTTAATGTGTATCGTACGGACTTTATTCTGATAATGATGGGTGTTGCTCGGGCACGTTACCTGTATCTCGCTCGGTCTTCATCCAGATTCGGTTCGTTCCGCTGCTTCCTATCCCGCGGTCCCACGTAGACTTTTACTTAATTTAATTTTCTATCCGTTCGGTCTATATCACGCACAGAGGCCCCCGGGTTCGGTCTATACAGATAGGATAAGACTGATCGTATTTACCGGAGCTGCTTTACGTGATCCAATTGAGTCGAACGAGGTGATTAAATAAATTAAATGATGCTTCGTGAGAAGTCGTATACGGATAGGATAAGACTGATCATAGTTTGTTGCATCCGTGTTTCCGCCACAGCTACACATCCCCTTATCCATTTCATCAGGGAGGTATTTTTACTGTTACTCATAGACCATAGACCAGTCAGTCATGCATTTCTGCATTTTTGTGTTCTTTGTCTGATTTGTTTTTTCAGGAAACAAATTGGTTATTTGGGTAGCTTGGTTTTGATGAATTGAAGGTTTACTTTGGTTCAATAAGTGTAAAATATCTAGAATCTCACACACAACTCCATTTTGGGAATTTTTCTTAGCTCGTATATTTTCATTAAGCAAAAACCGTACGTACAGTCCAATATAAAGCATGCAAGACGACAAATGAAACGACGTCGTTTATCATAGACACAACGACGTCGTATGAACTAATAAGGCGCACAAAACAAACGGTGTCGTATCGCATAACAAAAAAAGAAAAATAAGAAAAAGAAACAGAAAATAAGAACAGCCATGCAGTCTTCATTGCGAGATGCTGCGATCACCAACATCTTCTACACCCGCCCCTCAAGGTGGGCCGCGGTGAACGGCAAGCAGGCCCAACTTGGACACCAGAGCAGCAAACCGAGGGCCAGCTACAATCTTAGTGAAGAGATCAGCCAATTGATGTAGAGAAGCCACAAACATTGGTAAAATGAAACCTTGCTTGAATTTATCTCTCACAATATGACAATCAATTTCCAAATGTTTGGTGCGTTCGTGGAACACAGGATTAGCCGTGATATGCATCGCCGCTTGGTTATCACACCAAAGAGGAATAGGAAACACTAAGGAAACATGAAATTCTTGGGCCAAATACTGCAGCCATAATAATTCAGAAACAGTGGATCCCATGGCTCTATATTCGGCCTCAGCCGAGGATTTGGAGACCGTATGCTGCTTCTTGCTCTTCCAAGAGATGAGAGCATCACCAAGAAATATACAAAAACCGGTTATAGATCTCCTAGTATCCTTACAAGTGGCCCAATCAGCATCACAATAGGCAACAAGAGTGAAGGAGGCTGAGTTGGAAGGATAAAATAAACCCAAAGTTGGTGTGCCTTTTAAGTACCTCAAGATGTGTAAGGCCGCATTCCAGTGAGAGTCATGAGGGCTGTTAACAAATTGACTGAGCTGTTGGACAGCATATGTCACATCTGGTCTAGTGAGCCCAAGATAAAGCAGCCTCCCAATGAGCCGTCTAAACAACTCTGGTTCAGTCATAGCTGTGCCACTGTGTGCTTCGAGTCTGACTCCCAAAGACAAAGGTGTAGGAGCTGGTGTACAACTTAGCATGTTCAAATCACCAAGAATGTCTAGAATATATTTCCTTTGACATAAAGACACACCTTTGGCAGTATAGGTGAATTCAACCCCTAAGAAAAACTGAGCAATACCAAGATCCTTGATAGTGAACTGATTATCAAGAAATTGCTTTAAGTTATGAATGAGAGCGAGGGATGAACTAGTGACCAAGACATCATCCACATACACTAGTAAGGCCATAAAGTCAGACCCCTTTGTAGTAGTGAAGAGACAATGATCATAGGAAGACTGAAGAAGCCCATGAAGTGACAATTTTCTGCATAACTCATGGTTCCATTCTCTTGAGGCCTGTTTGAGGCCATATAGGCTCTTGATCAATTTACACACTTGTCCTGGACCTGCTTTATCATATCCCAGAGGTGGAGTCATAAACACTTCTTCAGAAAGTGTGCCATGTAAAAAGGCATTATTCACATCCAATTGATGAATAGGCCACCCTCTGTATATAGCTGTGGCAATAAAAAACCGAACTGTCACAAGTCTGGCCACAGGAGAAAAAATGTCAAAGTAGTTGACCCCTTCTACTTGATTGTACCCCTTAGCCACAAGCCTGGCTTTATACCTCTCAACTGACCCATCAGCTTTCCTTTTGATTTTATAGACCCACTTGCTCCCTATAGCTTTCTTCCCATGTGGTAACTCAGTGATTTCCCAAGTGTGATTATCCTCCAAGGCTGTTAATTCCTTTTGCATAGCCTCAACCCAAGAAGGATGTAAGATTGCCTGCTTATAGTGTGTAGGTTCCTTCTCTGTGGATATGTTGGCTGAAAACACCCTTTGAGATGATAAGTTTGGATAAACCTCAGAACTGGAGTATGGAGAATTGGGAAATGTATGTCCCTCTTTCAAATCCTGTGTGACTGAAGATCCTCCACACACATAATCATTCTGCCACCTAGGTATCTCTCTTGTTCTAGCACTTCTCCTTGTTCCATCTGTAGTAATATGATGAGGTAGGTGTATGTCATCAGCAATATCATCTTGTAGTGTGTCATCTCTAACAGCCTGTGGTATCACTTCCTGATTTGTGTCTGGTTCAATACTAGGAAATATGTCATCAAAAAACTGCACATCCCTGGATATAAAGCATTCCCCACTGTCAGTGTCATACAGTTGAAAACCCTTATTTCCTGGTCCATATCCCAGGAAAACACATTTGCTGCCCCTTGGTTCATATTTAGACCTGAAAGGGTGAACCTTAGCTGTATAAGCCAAGCACCCAAAAGGTTTCAGTTTTGTGTAGTCTGGTGACTCCTCATAAATCCTTTCATAAGGGCTTATCCAATGTAAAAGAGCACTAGGAAGTCTGTTGATAATGAATGCTGCAACCAATATGGAGTAAGGCCAAAACTTTATTGGAAGATTTGATTGATAGATTAGTGCTCTTCCAATCTCAAGTAGCTGCCTGTGTTTCCTTTCCACTACACCATTTTGCTGTGGTGTGTATATACAACTTGTCTCATGGATGATTCCTTTCCTTTGAAAGAAACCTTGCAATTCATTTCCCAAAAACTCTTTACCATTGTCTGTTCTGATCTTCTTAACTGTGGTGTCAAACTGATTTTCAACCATAAGAATAAATCCACTTAACAATTTGGAGGCCTGTGACTTTTGTTCCATCAAGAACACCCAAACTCCCCTACTGTAATCATCAACTATAGTCAAAAAGAATGCTGTGCCAGTTATTGCTTCTTCCTTGCAGGGGCCCCAAATATCTGCATGTAACATTTCAAACTTTCTGGCTGCATGTATGGTGCTTGGTTGGAAAGGAAGTCTATGTTGTTTTGCTTTATGGCAGACCTCACAAGATTTAATCCTCTTTTCTTCTGCTTCTGCAAATTTTCCTTTAATGAAATGGAGATGCTGCAGGGTCCCAATACTTGCATGCCCAAGGCATTGATGCCATTGTTCCAGTGAAAGTCTAGTGTTCACAGTATTTGCATGCACCATACTGTCTCTGTTCAAAATGTACAGATTCCCTTTCGAAGTTCCTTGTCCAATGAGCTCATCAGTATCACAATGGTGCAAATAGCAGGAAGTAGAGGAGAATGAACACTTAACCTTTTCATCTAGGCATAATTGGCTGACTGAAAGCAAGTTATATTTGAAGTCAGGCACATACAACACATTGTGCAAGGTTAAGGTGTTGCTTATGATTACTATTCCAACAACATTCACCCTTTTACTTGTTCCATCTGGCAAGCAAATGGTCACAGGATCCTTCAAGACACAGGTGTTTTTCATCAGACTCCAATCACCACACATGTGTTTGCTTGCCCCGGTATCAATTATCCAGTCATTACAACTCACATTCTCAGATGTGGTTAGGGCAAATTGCATCTCATCAGCATTTCCTTTTCCTGTGAAACTCACCATCTGTGCATAATCCACCTTAGTCTCTGCATTTTCCTTTCCTTTTATGAACTGTGTGATTTCTTGCAGCTGTTTGACAACAAGTGAGAGATCAGTTTCCTTTCCATTCCTCTTGTCCATTACTGATTCCTTCCATTCCTCTGATTCACTTAGGTAATCAACACTGTTACATAGTTCACTCCTTGTGCCTTTAAATCTTTATACCACTCAGGAACACCATGTATCTTGAAACAGGTGGCAATTGTGTGTCCTCTCATCCCACACTTCTCACATAATAGTCTGGCCTTTTCTTCTTTACTCAATCTACTGAAACCTCTACCTCTTCCTCCTGTGAAGCTTCCTCCTCTACCAGCGAAACCTCTTCCTTGATTGTTAAATCCTCTACCATATCCTTCAGATTTAACATTCATGGCCAAATTATCAATTTTCTCAAAAGAGTTACTTACATTCCTTTGCCTCTCTGCTGACAGCACCATCGAGTAAGCCTTATTTACACTAGGCAGAGGATCAATCAACATGATTTGATTTTTCAGATTATCATATCCGTCATTTAAACCCATAAGGAACTGTATTAGCTTATTTTCAGCCTCATCTTGAGCTACTATTTTTCCTTTTTCACAGTTGCAGGCTTGAATAGGAACAATACATGCATACTCGTCCCAAAGTTTCTTCAATCTGTTAAAGTACTCCATTACAGTACTGTTTCCCTGTACTAAAGTGTTGATTTCCCTCCTCAATTTATATTTCATAGGTCCGTTGTTTTCTCCAAATCTCAAACATATTTCTTCCCAAAGATCCTTAGAAGTCTCAGCGTAAACAAACGACTCAGCAATTTCCTTAGACATACAATTCAGAATCCAAGACAAAATCATCCAATCGACTTTCTTCCATTCCTCATAATCATCACTATCAACATCGGGTTGAGAAAACTCACCATTGATGAAGCCGAGCTTCCTTTTAGCTCCAAGAGCTATCATCATCGATCGGCGCCATGAAAGGAAGTTGTTTCCAGTCAGTTGATTTGAAACCAGTATCAAACCAGGATTGTCAGATCCATGAAGAAAGAGAGGATCCTGATTCGCCTGACGCATGCTAGATCCGCTTGCATTGAACACGTTTTCTCGCCTCATCGCCATTGTAGATCAATCTCCAAGTTTCCCAAGACCGATTGCTCTGATACCATGTAAAATATCTAGAATCTCACACACAACTCCATTTTGGGAATTTTTCTTAGCTCGTATATTTTCATTAAGCAAAAACCGTACGTACAGTCCAATATAAAGCATGCAAGACGACAAATGAAACGACGTCGTTTATCATAGACACAACGACGTCGTATGAACTAATAAGGCGCACAAAACAAACGGTGTCGTATCGCATAACAAAAAAAGAAAAATAAGAAAAAGAAACAGAAAATAAGAACAGCCATGCAGTCTTCATTGCGAGATGCTGCGATCACCAACATCTTCTACAATAAGAGTTTTGTTTGTCGTGTTACTTGAAATCAATAGATAGATTAAGTTGGTATATCAAAATATAAGCATATTTTTGCCTTTTTTTGTGGGTGGTGTGTGGTGTTTGTGGTTCATGGTTAATATGTATTTTTTTCCGAGTCGTGGGTTGTTTTGTCTATGGATTTGAGTTAGGTTTTCAGGGGTGGTAGGGGTGGTAATTGATTCTCTGTGAAAAAATTTCCGTAAATATGAGCTTTTTCATCTTTTAATGCTTTTACAAATGTGGTTATACAAAATTAGACTTTGCCACATCTTTTCCCATAAATCGTGGGTTCATTTGTTGTGTCCAGTCGGAGGCCTTTGCTTCAACACTATTCGCAGTTATAGCTTTTATTTTGCATCTTTTTAAGCAAATTTGTGTTGATGGAGTGATTTTACAGAAGGCTCGAAGGCACTGTCACCAGAGAAGGAGGAAACCGCATCCAACAACTATGATGCGTGGGCCGACCCCGCATTCAGCTGCGGCGAGCAAGGTATGTTGTTCTCATCAGGTCGGGTCACAGATGTCCCCTTCGATTGTGTCCCGCCGCTAATGGAGGTGCATCATGTTGTTCATGTGTGATTTTACACCATATTTATTGAGTATCTAGAGCTTAGTCATTGCGTTATTGGTGTATAAATTACATATTTGTGCTTTAATTCTCTATTTGTTGGAAAGGTATTACACGTGCTTGTTTTGTAGATATTTTCACATATTTGTAGAGCTTGTAGCTATTGGAGGCGCATGGTGAGTACCTAGGACTCCCGAGATGATGATGGATTAATGCACGGATGAGAAAAATGGAAGAAACGAGTGAAACGGACAAAAAACGAGAGTGCTGGGATGTGACACGGGCAGTGACACGGGCACCATGCCCGTGTCAGGTGGCCGTGTCACATGAACAGGGGCATTCCGAGGCTTGAAACCTGACACGACCCGTGACACGGGCTGTGACACGGGCGTGTCAGGCCGTGTCGCGCGCTGGAACAGAATTTTAATACTTGCCTAATTTGACTAGGAGAGGTTTTTGGACACAAGAGGAAGCATATTTAACCTAGTTTGAGAGGCCAAAAAGAGGGGAACACATTAGAGAGGCTTGGAAACACACAAGAGGAGCAATTGGAAGGCAAAAGGAGATCAACCACAAAGGGATCAAGGAGATT
>BKCP01004738.1:153592-166584 GCA_008636005.1 Striga asiatica | reverse complement strand
TATATTAGCGTCTCCACTCAACACATGCAATTCAACTCCAATTAGAACAAAAGATCTAATATCCTCACAACGACCTACTAATCTCTCGATTCAAGCAAGTAAATTGTGTCAAATATTAAAGACCTAATATTGAACTCATCTCTCGAATTATGAACAATATTGTCAAACATGTAAAAGAATTGATCAAGTTCTAAACATGAAATAAGAACAAAATATTTGAATAGGGTTCAAAAGAAAACAATCAACTATGATAAATCATCCAAAATCCCAACATATTAATCTACTACCATGTCTTAGAATCAATGAAATTTAGCTACTCATGTTTGAATTCAAATACATAGACATATTAGAAATCAACATGATCAATAATAGTTCAAAAGGAAAGAAGAAAGGAAAAACTAGGAATCTCGTCGATCTTTCAATCTCCTTGATCCCTTTGTGGTTGATCTCCTTTTGCCTTCCAATTGCTCCTCTTGTGTGTTTCCAAGCCTCTCTAATGTGTTCCCCTCTTTTTGGCCTCTCAAACTAGGTTAAATATGCTTCCTCTTGTGTCCAAAAACCTCTCCTAGTCAAATTAGGCAAGTATTAAAATTCTGTTCCAGCGCGCGACACGGCCTGACACGCCCGTGTCACAGCCCGTGTCACGGGTCGTGTCAGGTATCAAGCCTCGGAATGCCCCTGTTCATGTGACACGGCCACCTGACACGGGCATGGTGCCCGTGTCACTGCCCGTGTCACATCCCAGCACTCTCGTTTTTTGTCCGTTTCACTCGTTTCTTCCATTTTTCTCATCCGTGCATTAATCCATCATCATCTCGGGAGTCCTAGGTACTCACCATGCGCCTCCAATAGCTACAAGCTCTACAAATATGTGAAAATATCTACAAAACAAGCACGTGTAATACCTTTCCAACAAATAGAGAATTAAAGCACAAATATGTAATTTATACACCAATAACGCAATGACTAAGCTCTAGATACTCAATAAATATGGTGTAAAATCACACATGAACACATGTGCAAGGGAGTAAGAGTCGAGGGGCACCTCGGTTGCAGACATATGGGGACCGGTCGGTAGGAGTCCCATATATGATCCAATTTGCAGGCTTTACTCCATTTTTATTTATTTTGCTTTAATCGATTTTTATTTATTCTGTGTTATTGCTTGATTTTTGGTGCAGAAACTGTGTGAAACAGGCTTATTTTGGTATGAATGACTAATTTTAATTTTGGAAATTTGATTAGCTGCATTTTCCTTCAATATTTTGGAATTTGGGGTCAATATTGATGATGTTTGGGATGGATTTCTGTTTAGGTGGATAGATGCTAATATTGCAGCGACGGTGATTTTTTTTGCTGGGATTCGTATTTTTTTTTTCTAATTAGTTTGATGGAACTCTTGATCAATTAGTTTATCTTTTTTCCAAGCAATCAGGGCTTAAGACAACTGCAGTAAAGTTCCGTGGTGTTGATGCTGATATTAACTTTAACCCCAAAGACTATGAGGAGGGCACATGAGAGGCTATTCACGATCTTGGTTAGTTTTTGAGTTTCGTAACACTTATACTTTCTGGGTTCATGAATAATTTCATAAGTAACTTTGGTAGCTTTGTCAAGTGTCAAGTGGACGGATGATTTTCGTGTATATAAAGTACTTGCTCGCTTATGTCGTTCATCCCCTTTTCTTATTTTTGTTTCTCCAAATGCAGGATAATCATCTATCAAATGAAGAATTTGTGCAGATCTTACGTGAGAAGAGCACTGAATTCTTGAGGGGCAGTTCTAATTCTCTGTGCAGAGAAGTTATGCTTGGGTCATTGGGAAGCTCGGATGGGTCAATTTCTTGGAAAGAGGTGAGCAAATTGAGGGGCAGTTACGCTGTGGCCCAAATGAGGCAGTTTCTTGGCAAGAGATGTGCAAAATCTTTTAATTGCATCCTTCCTAATCTGTTACTATTCATGCATAATACTACGAATTCAAGTGTACCACTTCATTTTGTTTTGCAGTTTTAGTATAAAGAAGAATACAACTATGTTCATCATATGGATACACTTTTGTTTAACCTGATGCTTTTTGCAAGTTTTGTGGAGTTGAAACTCTGATTACTTCATTGAGTTTGGGTATACAGGGTGCTAGCTAGATATTGTGTTGATGTAGTTGTTTTTTGGTCTACATTCCGTGATGTTCCTGGTCACCTTAGAGGTGTCTTCCTTGATAGAGGTTGCTTTACCTTTAGATGTTGCATTTGGATAATAACTCGTTTGAATGTTAGGCCTTGAAATAACTCGTTTTAAAGTATGATAAGCATATTTACTTGATGTATCATTCTTTTGATGATTATCTATAATAATCTTTGAGACAAGGATGCTAAATATTAAAATATTTGAATCATTCATATGGGCATATAGTATTCCTGGTAAGGCGCTATTTATCTTATATTGGCAAACCCCGTCTCGAGGAAATGTTGCATGTTCTAATATCTGAAGCAGTCGTCATATAATATTGGTGCCTTATGCTTCCATCCACGAAAAAGATGTAGTGTATTCTTAATTTTGATTTTGAAGCTTCATGTTGCGTGGCAGCTTGGCTATGCAGTATGATAATAAGTTTTTTCATCTTTGTTTTCTCTAGGCAATGGTTGAAGCTGCGAGAGAGAAGTATGGCAGGGAAATCAAAGTTGTGTCTAATGCTCATAAGTCAAATAGTTTTTATATTATTTTCTGTTGATTTTTAACAAATTATATGATTCATGTTTTTGCGTTTAACATATTCAGATGACTCGAGTCCACACCAAAGGACTTGGCATTGCCAGTTAAAAAGAAAAGTAAGTAATTTACAATTTTGAAATATGTTATTAAAACATATGTGATCAATGAGTTCATTTCGAATTTTTTGTTCCTATTATTGTTCATTTTTGTACGCACAAATGTGCATTTTTAGATTTGAAACAAAATTTGTTACCCATATGTTATTGTCATTAAGTTTTTTTTTTCGTGAAAATGAAATGCATATGCATTTTGCTTTTACTAATATGAGTTTAGTTTTTAAAAATATATACATGACAATTGGCGGGACCTATCTTTCCAAGTTCAGCTGTCTTGGTTCCGTCACAGTAAGTTAAGTTAGAGCACATTTGTTTATTAAATACCTCATTCATATTCAATCAATACTCAAAATGTATTCAATCAATACTCAAAATGTAGTTCAACTTTAGCTCAACTACACGATTCTTAATATTATCAATGTAATTAAATAATACAAACCAATCATTCTTAAACATAACATCAACTTTAATTCACTACTCATCAACTAACATAAGTTTAACTATCTCTTCACGTCATCTTTCTCCTTCTTTTACAGCAAATGAACTTTAATTATTTTATTCATATATTATTTTAATATAAATTCAAATCTTATTAACAACTAATTATACCACTTTTTTCAAAATTAACCATGGTTAACAAAAAAACTCATTTTAAGTGTATTTGTTTGTAAACAAGCATGCCGATGTTTAGTGTAAAAATACGAGATTTTGTTATTTTCTGGAGGACTTGTTGCTTTGTTTGCGAGGTGGTTCAAAGCGCCTTGCTTCTATCCAAGTAAGTAATACTTATTTACTTGTGTTGTTGTTTATTGTAAAAAAATTATACACAATCAGAGTATTATATTGTGTCTTATTTTCATTAGTAGCAAGACGACGAATGGCTTCATACGGTTTAGTGTAAAAATAAAATCACAAATATGATTTTATTATTTTCAAGTTTCGCTCCAAATCTTTTGGGGACACCATGCTTTCGGCAAGGTAAGTTATTTACGTAGTAAAGTGCATGTGTTGATACATGATAAATTATTATCATTATAGAGTAGTTTTTATTGTTATATTTAGGTTTACAAGTTTATGTTACTTTTTCAAAATTGTTATGTATCTTCTTACTTAAATTTCTGAAAATTAAAGAATAAACAAGGCTTAAATTTCTGAAAATTAAAGAATAAACAAGGGATTGAGGGTAACCATGTTGGACATACTTCCTATAGAAGGCCAAATGTCTACTAAATATGAAATATAATATTTTTATTATCTATTATTATACATGTAAGTAAATGCATATGTAGAATTGATTAGCTCATCCAATTTTTCCTGCATCATAATCATAAAACGATATCGGAAAACAGACATATCTTAAGACTTTTCTCCTTCCGTTGGAAAATATCTAGCTACTGTACCTTATGTATAATTCAATTTTTTTATTTAGTTTTGAAGTACAAGTAAGTATAAACTACCAAAACTAATTAAAAAAAATTGAATTATAACAGACATATCTTAAGACTTTTCTCCTTCCGTTGGAAAATATCTAGCTACTGTACCTTATGTATAATTCAATTTTTTTATTTAGTTTTGAAGTACAAGTAAGTATAAACTACTAAAACTAATTAAAAAAATTGAATTATACATAAGGTACAGTACCTTGGTAGCTAAATATTTTCGAAGGGGAAAAGACTTAAGATATGTCCCTAATGTTTGTTTTCCGACATTGTTTTACGGATTATGATGCAGGAAAAATTGTATGAGCTGATGAATTTAGAAGGACATGCATTACTTACATGTATAAGAGATAATAAAAATATTATATTTCATATTTAATAGACATTTGGCCTTATATAGGTAGTATGTCCAACATGGTTATCCTCAATCCTTTTTTAGAAATTTAAGTAAGAAGCATCAGGATACATAACAATTTTGAAAAAATAATATAAACTTGTAAACCGAAATATAATAATAAAAACTACTCTATAATTATAGTAACTTATCATGTATTAGCACATGCACTTTACTACTTAAAATAAACAACGTAAATAACTTACCATATGGAAAGCATGGTGTCCCCAAAAGATTTGGAGCGAAACCTGCTGAAAATAATAAAATCATATTTTGTGATTTTATTTTTACACTAAACAACGTAAATAAGTTACCTACCGTGACTGAAGCAAGGTGGTGCAGTCAGCCTTGGACGTGAGTAAGCAAATTGTCCTGAAGCCATTCGTCGTCCTGCTACTAATGAAAATAAGACACAATATAATACTCTAATTGTGTATATATTTTTTTTTTTTTACAATAAACAACCACGCAAATAAACAAGTATTACTTACCTGGATAAAAGCAAGTCCCTTTGAACAACCTGGCAAACAAAGCAACAACAAATCCTCCTGAAAGTAACAAAATGTTGTATTTTTACACTAAACATCGACATGTTTGTTTACAAACAAATCCAAGTTTTTTTGTTAACCATGGTTAATTTTGAAAAATGTGGTATAATAAGTTAATGAAATTTAAATTTATATTAAAATAATATATAAATAAAATAATTAAAGTTCATTTGATGTAAAAGTAGAAGAAATATGATGTGAAGTGATAGTTAAACTTATGTTAGTTGATGAGTAGTGAATTAAAGTTGATGTTATATTAACAATGATTGGTTTGTATTATTTAATTACATTGATAATATTAAGAATAGTGGAGTTGAGCTTAAGTTGAACTACATTTTGAGTATTGATTGAATGCGAATGAGGTATTTAATAAACAAGTGTGGTCTAACTTACTGGGACGGAATCAAGACAGCCTTGAACTTGGAAAGATAGGTCCTGCCAATTGTCGTATATATTTTTAAAAACTAAACTCATATTAGTAAAAGCAAAACACATTTCATTTTCACGAAAAAAAAAAAAACTTAATGACAATAACAGATAGGTAACAATTTTTGTTTCGAATCTAAAAATGCACATTTGTGCGTATAAAAATGGACAATAATAGGAACAAAAAATCGAAATGAACTCATTGATCACATATGTTTTAATAACATATTTCAAAATTTTATATTTAACTGGTAAGTCCTTTGGTGTGGACTCGTATGAGTCATATGAACATGTTAAACGCAAAAACATGGATCATATTTGCTAAAAATAAACAGGAAATAATATAATAACTATTTGACTTATGAGCATCAGACAGCTTTGATTTCCCTGCCATACTTCTCTCTCGCAGCTTCAACCATTGCCTAGAGAAAACCAAGATGAAAAAATTTATTATCATACTGCATAGCCAAGCTGCCACGCAACATGAAGCTTCGAAATCAAAACTTAGAATACACTACATTTTTTTCGTGGCTGCATAGAGCAAAATTGAATCAAGTTGTCAATTCCTCAAAATTGATCTGGTATTTTTATTGAACCTAGTGAATACATTGAACCGAGTATGTTTCTAATAGACTATCTTGATTAAAGTTCACGAGCAACTAAACAATTTTCCACAAAGTGGTGACGAAAGGTATAGTTTTCATACGGTCTTTGAGAATAAGCTCTTTGGAATGATTATTCTCTTTGGAATCAAATACGACAAATGATTATGGTGATGTCATGGATCATCACATTATACACTTTGTGGCAAATGGTTGAGATGCACGAAATGGTGCCCGGGAGGCGTTTCGACAGGTATCACGAGCTCGGCCTGGCGAGAACCTATACATTGTCGTGCCTCAACAACTCGTGGTCGAAGTTGGAGTCGACATTGTTTATATGGTCACCGGAGGAAGATCGCTCAAAAGATTTCACGATTTGGTTTGCAATGATTGCAAAGACATAAAGCTCACGTATTTCATAATGATATTTGCTTCTGTCCATTTTGTCCTCTCCCATCTCCCCAACTTCAATTCTATCTACGGTGTCTCATTGGCCGCAGCTGTCATGTCTTTAAGGTACTCTCTCTCTATATATAATATATGAAATCTCAACATTTTTTTAAATTCTTGATTAAATTTTGAACTTTATGTCATATATGAAGTTATTCTACGATTGCTTGGGGGGCTTCGGTTGGGAAAGGAAAGGAACCCGACGTGCAGTATGGGTACAAGGCTTCGACGACAGCTTGCACGGTTTTCAACTTCTTCGGGTGACGCGGCGTTTGCGTATGCCGGTCACAATGTAGTGTTGGAAATACAAGCCACGTACCTTCGACGCCCAAGAAGCCTTTGAAGATTGCTATGTGGAGAGGAGTTATTGTGGCTTATATTGTTGTTGCTATGTACTACTTTCCGGTGGTTCGGTAATGGTGTTGAGGGTAATGATGTTGAGGATAATATTCTGTTGACTTTGGGGAAGCCCGTGTGGCTAATAGCCATGGCTAACATGTTAGTTGTGGTTCATGTTATCGGAAATTATCAGGTGAACCGAAGGTCTTTTTTTTTTTTTTTTTTTTNCATGTATTTGGATTGTTGGACAAGAGAAGTAATATGTGTTGGTTTTGTTATATACTCGTGCAGATATATGCGATGCTGGTTTTCGACATGATAGAAACTGTACTTTTGAAGAAGCTTAGGTTTAAGCTTACATGGTACTTGCATCTCTCGGAATCTTTATGTGGGTACGTACATTAAGCCTTCGTTCTAAAAAAAATCCATTTGCGAGGTTTTTTTTATTAAGAATCGGTACTAATCGTCTTATTCTTTTTATTTTTCAGCATTTACAATGTTTGTTGGAGTTACCTTCCCCTTCTTTGGAGGGCCAAGGCAGATCATAATTCAAGCAAAACACTACCAATTCTACTCTTAAAAAGAGATCGCAATAGTTGCTATTATACAGAAAGGGGAAAGGAATATAACAAGTTTATGGCCTCAATCCTTAAGAATTTATGTTGTTTTAGTAGAGGTTTGATAACACTATTCAGTGAAGGATGTCAGAGACTTGATCGCATGACAGTGTGTTTGGATTTATTTTGTGTATAAGCATACTTTATGTTTCTTGAGAATGAAATGGTGGTCTTGCGTGCCTTTTTATCTTATTTTTTGTTTTCAGTCCCTTAACTAATGATATATGTCATGTCATATGTATTTGTAATACTATCTTCTTATGTGGAAGTGAATATGTATGTACAGTAAAACCTCTATATATTAATAATGTTGGGACCAGAGGATTTTATTAATTTATAAAGATATTATTATATCGATAAATTAATAATTTATTAATTTAAAAAGGTTTTAATGTATATGCATAATTGACCTTCAAAGTTTTAAATTCTTTGAATAACTTTGAGTATACATGCACAGTTATTGATGAAAATTAAGTTTAAATACAAATGTACTAGTAGAATTCTATGAACGTGGAAGTTGGAATAGCTTGTTTATATTAATTGATTTTGGAAAATACAAAAATATGGTTCATTGGACTAACATTTGTGCATTGAATCATGGATAGAAGTTAGCACTATATATTTATCCATTGGAAGTTCAGAGTCTAAAAGAGATAGTGGATGTCATTCATAATCCGAGAGATGATGAAGCAGAGGATGATTCAATAGCTTTGCAACCGGCCACTCTAAAAGAAGCATTGCAAGCATCAACAACTCTTCCTAACTTTTTGTTGCAGTACGATAAGACAACGCCACAACTATTGGTGCAGTAAGAAAATTTAAAGATGAGACGTAGAATCTAACTTCTTACATTATGAAGTCAATCGGAGCACCTAAGTCGTCGCGCTGGCATTCTTATTCGACCGATTGCTGAACCATTTAATATACCAGCTCTCCCCGGATCGATTTATTATTTGTCCGTAGAAAGGCCCAATTCCATCTGACCAATTCACCATTTTCTCGTCTTCAACCTTACTTATCCACGACGGGCCGGGTTTGTTTATCGATGCCGGTGTTGAATTCATTTATCTACGCCAGAGCCGACTATAACAACAAATTTTATTTTTGGATCTTCAAGAACTTCTTCACATTTTCGAGAGGGTTCTTGAGAGCTCTTGAATTTGAGACTTTGATTTTTTAGGTGCTTTGATTTGTAAGGTGTTGGTTTTTTTGAGATGTGATTTGTGCCATTGCGGAGAGCCCTATTTATAGGTGTAGGAGGGAGAGACTTGAAGAAGAAGACATCAATTTGATTGGTCCTTCATGATTTGATATGTTCTCTTTCCTAATCATATGATTTGATATAATCTCTTTTCAAATCTTAAGATTTGACTTGGTGGGGCAAGAAATAATAATATTATTAATTATATATCTTATTTATCATGGATTTATATCTAAAAATAAATAAAGACATTGGTTAATAAAATATTAAAATTTCCATGTCTACAAATGCCCCCTTGAGACTTGTTCACGGACAAAATGTCTTGGTAGTGAATAAGTTTCAAAATTTTGAATTTGGTTTGGACATGCAGATAGTTTAAACTCATATCAGGGAGTTCTTCATTTGACATGATTTTTAGATAGTTTAAACTCGTGTCAAGGAGTCTTGATTTGATTTGACAGATAGTTTATACTGGTATCAAGGAGTTCTTCATTTGACATGATTTGTAGATAGTTTAAACTCTTATCAAGGAGTCTTGATTTGATTTGACAGATAGTTTATACTTGTATCAAGGAGTCTTCAAATTTGTAGACATTTTATGCTCATGTCAAGGAGATGTTGATATGTAGACATTTTATGCACGTATCAAGGAGCCTTCGAATTTGATATGTAGACCATTTATTCTCGTGTCAAGGAGATCTTGATATGTAGACATTTTATGCTCGTGTAAAGGAGCCTTCAAGTTTGATATGTAGACATTTTATTCTCGTGTAAAGGAGATCTTGATATGTAGACATTTTATGCTTGTGTCAAGGAGCCATATAGATAATTTAGCCTCATATCAAGGAGAAATGTAGATAGTTTAGGCTCTTGTCAATGAGCATTTGAATATGTAGATAGTTTAGGCTCATATCAAGGAGCATTTGAATTTGAGAATTTGATGGAGCTCTTCATGTAAATTGCCCCCATGGAATTTGAGAAAAATATGAAAGCCCACTTTTGGTTCCTCCACTCAGATGTTTGATGAATACGTCGATTTTCGACAGCTTCATAGCTTGGGGAGACATCATGAGAGGTAGAGAATGTCTCACCGGGCGTGCCAAATTTGTAATAACAAATTTTATTTGAAGTCCCACTGGGCGTGCCAAATTTTAACAATAAATTTTATTTCGAGGTCCCACTGGGCATAACAAATTTTATTTGAAGTCCCACTGGTCGATACATTTTCTCGCCGTTGAGCCTCGACTCCGGTTGAGCTGACGTCATATTTTGCTCGCCGTAGAGCCTCGACTCCGGCTGAGCCAACATACATATTTTTCTCACTGTTGAGCCTCGACTTCGGTTGAGCCGACGTCTATATTTTGCTCGCCGTAGAGCCTCGACTCCGGCTGAGCCGACGAACATATTTTTCTAATTGTTGAGCCTTTGACTCCGGTTGAGCCGGCGTCCATATTTTGCTCGCCGTAAAGCCTCGACTCCGGTTGAGCTGACGTCTACATTTTCTTGCCATTGAGCCTCGTCTCCGGCTGAGTCGACGCCTATATTTATCACGCCGTCGAGCCCTTGCTCCGACTCAGAGGGCGTCTATATTTACGTCGCCTTTAAGCCTCTGCTCCGGCTGAGCCCACAGTGGTTAGGCAAAGTCAATAAGACATTTTCGGCTGGGAAAAATAAAAATAATAAAATAAAATAAAATCTTTACGCCGAGTTCTTCAGCTCGGTAAGGTAAAACCTTTACTTACACCAAGTTCTCAGCTTGCTAGGGCTGATACTCGTTCCTATATTCCTTAAGGACCCACGCTGGTGAGGCGTACTGTAAGACCTTATCGGCGGGGATGACTATATTCCTTAAGGACCCACACTGGTTAGACAAAGTCAATAAGATCTTTCCGGCAGGGAAAAATACAAAAAAAATCTTTACGCCAAGTTCTTCAGCTCGGTAGGGTAAAGCCTTTACTTACACCAAGTTCTTCAGCTTGGTAAGGCTAATACCAGCCTTCCTCAACTCTAACACCGAACTCATCAGTTCAGTAGGGTAAAGTCTTTACCTTCACCAAGCTTTTCAGCTTGGTAGGACTAATACCCTTTCGGCAGGGTCAACGCCTTAATAACACCAAGTTCTTCAGCTTGGTAAGGTCGACGACCCGTTCCTTAACGAGTTCTTCAATGCAGTGGACTCATTCTTTTACCGAGTTCTTCAATTCGGTAGATTAAAGCCTTCATTAACACCAAATCCTGAAGATGATTTGGTAAGGCTAAAGTCCGTTTCACCAAGTTCCTACAAAAGACTTGGTGGGGCCCGTTCCTGAAATCGAATCTTGCCGAGGTTCGAAACCTCTTTGAGGTTTATCAAGACGACAAAATGCCACATTCGCTAGTCGGAAACAAATAATATCGATGCCCCTTCATATACAATATTCCGGTAAGTCACAACACCTGTCGGCAGACAAAGTCAGACTCGACAAATTATCGAGGTAACATCATTTATCGTGCATTAATCATTTACTACACGTGCTCATTATACATTCACACATTCATCAATTCATTCGTGCATTCATTAATGAATCGTTTATACTTACATTCGTCACATACGCGCGCCATACATACATCCTGACATCTACAAAACAGTCAATCGAACTCTTTTCTGGTTTGGACCCACACTAGTAAGGCACACTGTACGACCTTATCGGTAGAGATGACTATATTCCTTATGGACTCGCACTGGTAAGGCGCACTGTAAAACCTTATCGGCGGGGATGACTATATTCCTTAAGGACCCACACTGGTTAGGCAAAGTCAATAAGACCTTTCTGGCTGGGAAAAATATAAAAAAAAAAAATCTTTACACCGAGTTCTTCAGCTCGGTAGGGTAAAACCTTTATTAACACTAAGTTCTTCAGCTTGGTAAGGTTGATACCCGTTCATATATTCCTTAAGGACACACACTGGTAAGGCGCACTGTAAGATCTTACCGGCTGGGATGATCATATTCCTTCAAAAACTGAAAGACCGAAGACCGGATACCGAATTATCTCACCAGGTCTAAATTAAGAAGAAAAACAATCACGAAACAAACAAAAAATCGCACCGTCTCAGTACGACGACAAAATCGCGAATCCGATAACAATTCCAGAGGCCCGAGTGCCCACACAAATCCATATCATGATACCATTACAAAAGCAAAATTGTTTTTCATTACACACAAAAATGCAAAAAACGTGTACCAAATTACCTGACTAGGCCATTCAGGCCCCATTCACATAGCAATTCCAAAAAAATTGACTATCCACGCCATTGACTCCATTCAACACGATTAACGTCAATACGTCAGGCCAAAGCCTGGACACGATCAACAAAACATTCACGGGTCCCAAAACACCCGGCCCACGTCGATACATTATTTATCACAACCAAATTGATTATACACGCGACTTCAGAACAGGTCTATTCAGAACATGTCCTAAAGTCAGGGGTCTACTGTTGATACACAATTTTGGCTCGACTATTAAAATATTACACGTAGATATGTATTAAATCAATTGTTTTATTTTTATCTTATTTTTAAGGCTCGAAAATAACATTGCTTGTGATAATAACGAGCCTATTAAAAACATATATATACCCCGATGATGGACATCATCGAGATAAGTCTGAGGGACCGCATTATTTTTTCTTTCTTCCTTATCAACTTCTTCTTCCCGAGAAAAGGCGGTGCAGAGCTTCTGCTTGATCTTTTTTGATCTTTTACACAAAAATAATAAGGAAATTCACCAAAAATATACAAAAATTCAATACAAACAATTCTCTGAATACCCCATGTTGATCAAATTTCGTGCATCAATAAAGGTATTGCACGATATTGATAATGTGGAAACCTAGGAAAAATTTCAATTTTGGTACCCCATTTATACCTTCTTTTCAATTTTGATACCCTTGATTTTAACTTAATCACTTGTAGTCATTCAAGTAATTAAAATCCATCAATTTTGTCATAAATCTCAGTTGGTCAACTAACGGTCACCTTCTCTTCTCTAGCCGGTTGTCTCCTTTTGCAAGTGATACAAAATGGCGAGCACCATTTTGAAAAATGTATCATCTCAAAAACAACAGTACTTCGATATCATCTCAAAAACAACAGTATCATTTCAAATG
>BKCP01004738.1:107394-153580 GCA_008636005.1 Striga asiatica | reverse complement strand
AAAAAAAAAAAAAAAGAAGAAGAAGAAGAAGAAGGATTGCAAGTATTTCTTCAAACAAGTTTCACTAGAACAAGTACTGATAATTCAAGAAAAAACAAAATGGGGAAGAAAAACAAAAAATACCTACTTCAATCGGACTCAACAGGCTGGGCAGATTCCAGCTCGAAGGATTTCTCGTGTGATCGGTCTTGGCGTTGAGGCCCACTCCGAGGATAACTATGGTGATGAAGCTGGTGACATAACACGGCAGCTCCCTGTCCTCCCATTTATGAAACCCTTGGGCCGATCCTCGTGGCCTGGGCTGGGACCGTGTCCTCAGGTGCAAAAGGATCAATAAAGCCCTCAGCGGGTCCTTCAACATCTCCAATTTGTACCGCAAAGCCATCCACCATATCCTCTTCCACACCCAATGCCCCAGGAAGATCTCAGCTGCAATCCATGACAAGGACTTGAATGAGACAAGCATAATTTAGGAAGATTTTCTTTAACCAATCTCTGGACCTAAGGAGTTGGTACAAATTTCTTTGTCAACATTCCAAATGTCTTCTATCATTCATAAAAGTATGCGCTTCCATGATCTACCTCGATTCACAACTTAAACAAAAACAAAAATATACTATTTTTAAGAAATTTGAGTTATTACTTATTACAGCCAGCTCTTTTTTCCTTTTCTTTTTTGGGTACAAATTACAGCCAGCTCTTTCAAATATAACTGTTTGCAATTCCAATACCTTCATTTCCGAATATGAAATGATTAAGATTAACAAATTAACAACTTCATACTCACCCTCAACATGGTTAAGTAGCTCCTTCTGCTTAGGCGCAAGCCGCGCAACAGCATCACGATTTCTATCCTCCACAACTTTTTCGAGATGTGGAGATTAATTCTGTCCATGATAATATATTCAGCCAAGGTTATTGGAAAATCATTGGATTTACAATGTTCACTGGAATTACATAAAATCATTTGCGAGATTATTATCATCTTATTCTTTTTTTTATTTTTTTTCAGCATTTACAATGTTTGTTGGAATTACCTACCCTCCTTTGGCGGGCTCCTAGGATTTTTCGGTGGATTTGCTTTTGTGCCGACAACATAATTCCTAAGTTTATATTTACTATTATAATTATTAACTTGTGTGAGGTGAGATAATCTTTTACTTACACTTACTACAAAACCATTGGTAATGTTGTTAAAACGTTTGTTCATCAGCTTCCCTGCATCATGTGGCTCGCCATCTACAAACCTTGGAAATTCAGCCTGCCAACTGGGTAAGTTGAACTGTAAAATGACATCTTACATTCTTGAAAGAATTTTATCATTATCGGTGGTCTTAGGTGCTGATGATTGTTCGTATGTACCGTTGAAAAATTCAGGTATGCATCATACTTGGTGTCATGTTGATGTCTATAGCACCAATTGGAGGGTTAAGGCAGATCATAATCCAAGCAAAACACTACCAATTCTAACTTTTCTCCAATGGAAGATGGGAAACAATTGATAGTTCCTATGATAAACAAAGGGGAAGAAGTATAACAAGTTTATGGCATCAGTACTTGAGAAATAATGTTGTGTTAGGAGAGGTTTGTTATTTGGTCAATGTGTTTGGTTTTTTCGTGTATAGACAAACATATTTAGTGTTATTTTCTTGAGAATTTATTTTCAGTCGCACGACTAATGAATAATGATATATGTAATACTATCTGGAAGGGGTTTTACACATCACCTGAAAAATGAGTAATCTTATTTATCAAAATTCGAAAAGCCTTTAAAATTCAAATAATTATTTAACAAAAACCACTAATCAGTATACATGGCATCATTGACGAGTTGGGAAGAACCACATAGGCGCTGGATAAGTCTTTCTCATGTTCTTAGGATTACATGGAAAATAGCATGGCGACACAGTCTTGTTGTCATAATCGAAGATGCCAATGTCATGGCCACCAGTTAGCCAATTGTTACACTCCTCAAACGACGCTTCTGACATTGCATCTGTGAAGTAAATGGAATTGGGTTTGAGCTCGGGGAAGTCAGCCGCGGGCAACGCAACTGCATGGCTGTGGAGGCCGACAAAAAGAGCCCAACCACCCAAAGACCCTTCCACATACTTAAGTTCCCCATCCTCAGGGTCATATTTATGAACATCAAAATCAACAGTCACACTCGGAAAGCCGAGTTCCTCGGAGCAGAAATACGGCGTATTACCATCAACATACAAACCATCAAGGTCAAATGCATCAACCACGTACTGAGTCACTACGAGGAGATCCTCCCCGGCCACTACCAGATTCTTCGCCCCCATACTCGTCAACGACAACTTCTTCTTACCTCCTGTCCTCCTCGGGTACCCCAGCCGTGGACACTTCCGAACCTCGGCTATCTTCACAGCCTGAGGTGACTGAGGGTCCCGAATATCCCAAGACTCCAACACGCCAAGTCTTGTGAGGCAAAACAATGTTTCATGTCTTGTCGAGTAGACACAATCGCTGTAGCCCCCAAAAAAAGCCTGGCCCGAATCTTGATCAAACCAATTGTGATCTCCTATTCGGGTCCACTCCTTGCTCAACCCAGGGCAGCAGAAGGCCAGCGCAGCTACGTTGTTGTAGATCATGATAGCCCGACAATTTGGTCCATCGTCGTCTGAGAGGATGACCTTCTTGTATAGTCCATTCGAGTTTGGAGGGTAATCAGGAAAGTGGCCAAAGGGAGGGAGGCTTATATGACCACCGGTTATTGGGTTATAAAGAAACACGTCCAGGCTACTTTTGTCGTACAAAGCTAGCCAGCCATGTGAAGATCCCCTAAAGCACATGAGAGGGTTCCTTAATTCTCTTTCTTTGCTGCTCTTTCCGGTACTTAGGGTTACAATTTTGTTGTCGGCGAGGCTGTAGAACTTGAAGCTCCTGCTGGCGCCGCCGCTAACGTCGACGTCAAAGGCAGGCTGCAACATAAGCCAAGGAGATGACGAGGGTGATGCGTTCGGCTTGGCCAACGTGCTCATGCCTTTCCGATAAAACGAGGACTTCAACCTATACCTACAACATTCGGCGGAAGAACAAGATCCAGACATCAATTTTCCGTCAATCGGACTATTAGAGATTCCGGCAAAGCATTTCCTACAAATCGAACGGGTAAGTGAGATTGAAGAAGCCATAGACAGATAAATTTCGAAAGTCGAAAGAGGCACAATTTATCTTAAGCCCTTATCCCTTTTCTCTATTATTATAGTATAATAGTAGTTAGAGGAAAGTGAAACAACAAATCACAATTACATTATTTACATTATTTTATTTATTTAACATGTTAAAATAAAATTTAATTTGATATTATTTCATACAATAAATATTTACTAGTACAATACCCGTGAACTACACATGTGTTGAGTTAAAAATATATATGATAAAAGTTATTATTAAAATAATAATTTTATTTAAAAATTTTGATGTACTAATTAATGAAAAAAAAAAGAAAGGATTAGACAGAAAGTGATTTGTTTTGCTAAGAAAAAAATCCAAAAATAGCATGTCTTTTTTTCGTTTTTACCATTTCTGGAAATATTTTTTTGAATTTTTTAGTAAAATCCCGCCTATGCCAATTTGTTGTGAGGTTTAAATTTTTTAAATCTTTTGGTTGCAATTTAAATCCATTACACGTGAATCCTAAAATCGTGGCGAGATATATTCTAAAAATTCTCAACATCCCAATATTTAGAATGAACGTGCGTGTAAAATATGTAAAAATATTCTTACCAAGTATGATTTTATTCGTCAAATCAAAAGGTACAATTATTTTTAATAAATATAATAGAACAAGTTAATCTTACACAAACATTTTAACTAATTAATCATTTATCTAACTGAATTTTATCACATTAATAAACTTGCCAATTTTTTTAAAATTAAAATGGTACGATTATTCTTACAGATATACTTGCCAAAATATTAAACATTTTATAAACTTTTTGAAAACAAATTTGAGTTATCCCGCCTATTTAATTTATTTTAAATATATTAATAAACGTTTATTATTTATTTTTTCCTTATGTGATATAATCTAAATTTTGTTATTAGAGTTTTAAATTCAAATATTTAAAGGAAAATATCACCTTCAATATAATCACATCACTAACAAACTAATTAATGTAATATATCTAACTATATTTTTAAAATATAATTAATATAATTTTTTAAATAATTATTCATTTATCAAACCGGATTTATCTCATTAACAAACTAGAGTTATCGAGTTTCGTTGTTTGGTTAGCGTTAATGTTTTTATTCAAAATATACTAAACGATATGCTTACAGATTTCTGATGGGATGACGTAAATTGAGAAAATTCTACCCAATTTCAAATGTTCTATTGTCTAATTTGTTACTTTAATTACATGAATTTAATTTTATAATAATTTAAATAGTTACTTTAATAAGATTTAATTTGATTTTACTATAATTATTATATGATGGGAATAGGATTCCTATTAATTGTTTGATAAAAAAAATTAAATAACAAATAAAAAAAGATGATGTAGGATAATATTTTGATCCTCTTCTAATTTGATAAGTAATTTGACTAATAGTTGGTGATTGAATAAATTGGTGTGAAGTATACATTGAAATTGCTATATGAAAGTGCTTAAAAGAAATATTGGATGGTTTTGATTTGTTAAAGAAAAATAAAATAACTCTACTTTAAAGTTTTGATTCATTCCATTACTTTTTGTACATTAACAATCATAGATTGGTTAATTGATTTAAAAAAAAATCAAAACTAAAAGGTTCAATAATATTCATTAAATAAAATATGTTGCATAAAGAGAAGTGTTTAATAATATATAAATTTTCATTATTTTTATTTATTTTAATTCTGTAATGAGATGAGATGTGAAAAATATAAACAATTATATTTAAAATAAAGTCAAAAAAATATTTAAAATATGAACTCTTCCGTGCATCCCACAAGATACACACTAGTTTTCGTGTATAATGCGTAGAAATTTAAGCACTCATTCACTAGTTTTGGGGGAATGCTTGTGTTGAGCAGTTCAATGAAATGATTCACACAAAAACTTGTCTGTATATGTTGCACTACAACAGTTGTTTATGAATGCTTCCAGTGTTTCTCATAGAATGGTGAGTTTCTACATTCATCATAATTTCCAATGGGACTGTACGGAATTTTTCTGCGCTAGGTTCAATAAAGCCCTCAACGGGTCCTTGAGGATCTCCCGTTTGTACAACAAAGCCATCAGCTAGAAAAGAACCAATTTGTAAGTGTCATCAAAGTCAATGTCTATAAGCAAATTCTGTTTAGGAATGGTGTTTGACATATTATCTCTTCAAGCATGTACCACTTTGGATCATAGCCATCCAACACTAAGCGAAATACGCATTCATCCGGGTTAGGGTTGTCCTTGACCTTGACCCTCATATCCATAGTAGCTCTCCCCTTTAGTAATGACATATTTTTATATTCTTCTGGCAGTTCATTTGGAAAGCCATCGACCACATCCTTTTCAACACTGCAGAAAATTACCCAATGCCCCAGGAAGACCTCAGCTGCAATTCATGACAAGGACTTGAATGAGACAAGCATAATTTAGGAAGAATTTCTTTAACCAGTCTCTGGACCTAAGGAGGAGTTGGTACAAATTTCTTCGTCAACATTCCAAATGTACATCAAATGTATAGCTTCCATCATTCATGAACCAAGGTGTTTAAGTATAGACAATAAAACATAAAAGTCTGCGCTTCCATGATCTACCTCGATTCACAACTTAAACAAAAAGGTCTATCGCCCCAAAAATATACATACTATTTTAAAGAAATTTTAGTTATTACAGCCAGCTCTTCAAATATAACTGTACAAACTACATTGCAATTCCAACACCTTCAAGTCCAAATATGAAATGATTAAGAAATTAACAACTATCTATACCCACCCTCTAACCTAGTTAAGTAGCCCTATCATCGGCCTTCGACTTAGCCAGACCTCCAGCTATCAATGTTTTGCCTTGCTGGATAGCCTAACATTCTGCATCCCAAGCACAAGCAATAGAAGAATCAAATACCAACACACATTTCAAAAGTAAGATGCCATTTAAAGACAAGGAGACAAAAGAAGATACTAATCATAAAATGAGCTACGGTTCCTCAACCTCTCGACATAATCAAGGGCTTTGAATCTTCAGACTTTTAGTAATATCCTCAAGCGGCTTCTGAATTTCCCTGATAAGACTTATTGAGAATAGGCAAATGCATACCTCAACAATTCCCCAGGATCCTTTTATTGGCGGACCTGAAATCAAAACCGACACATATGGTAGTGCCGGAGCAATATTAGTTGCATTGGCCTCTCCTAAGAATATCCAAAACTCAGGCAATCCCGTGACCAATCCAACTGCCAACGCAATCGAAATTGCGCTTTACTTCACCAACGAGAACCAATTTCTCTGGCCAACACATTAAAGAGAAAGATATATCATAAACCATATCGACATTCAGTTTCCCAAAAAAATTTATTGCAGACAACTGATAAGAGAGAACAAATACAACCGGTTCACAATACTAATCGAACAATCAGATAACACACACACACACACAGAAAGAGAGAGAGAGAGAGAGAGAGAGAGAGAGAGAGGGAGAGAGAGAGAGAGAGAGAGAGAGAGAGAGAGAGGGAGAGAGTATAAAGCCAAGTTGATTCATTTTGTTAAACGGGCAAGATTATGAGCTAGTCGACTAAGCTCGAATAACATTTTAGATCTTCTAGTTTAGCTTCCTGTTTGCCTGTTGGGGAAGAGCATAAGTGGGCTTCTGACTGTTTGGGCTAGACTTAAAGAATCGGTTGGATTTAATGCGGCCTTATGCCACAAAATCGAGCAATATCGGGTCTGATTAAAGTATGGATTGGGTCGAAACAACACGTGTGATAATGGATTGGGTCGAGCAATATCTCCCGTTTGAAAAATCTTGATGAATTTTGAACTTTGTGTTATGAAGTTATTCTACGATTGCTTGAGGGGATTCGGTAGGCAAAGGAACCCGACGTGCAGAATGAAGTGTTTTTTTTTTTTTCTTGCATATATATATAGATATGTATATACATGTATTTGGTTGTAGGACAAGACAAGTAATATGTGTTTGTTTGGTTATATACTCGTGCAGATATATGCGATGCCGGTTTTTACATGATAGAAACCTTTACTTGTGAAGAAGCTGAGGTTTAAGCCTAAATGGTACTTAGGCTTGATCTCCCGGAACCTTTACGTGGGTATGTACATTAAGCCTATGATGAATGAATGAACGAATCCATCTATTACTTGGTTCTCAAGTTTCTCCAACTCTGCACAAAAAATGAGTAATCTAATTTATCAAAATTCGAAGCCTTTAAAATTTAAAATTGAAATAATTATGTAACAAAAACCATTAATCAGTATATATGGCATCATTCACGACTTGGGAAGAACCACATAGGCCCTGGGTAAGTCTTCCTGAGGTTCTGAGCATCACATGGAAAATAGCATGGCGACACAGTCTTGTTCTCATAATTGAAAATGCCAATGTCATGGCCCCCAGTTAGGCAATCTTTATACTCCTCAATCGACGCATCTAACTTTGCATCCGTGAAGTAAATGGAATTGGGTTTGAGCTCGGGGAAGTCGGCCGCGGGCAACGCAACTGCATGGCTGTGGAGGCCAACAAAAAGAGCCCAACCACCCAAAGAACCTTCCACATACTTGAGTTCCCCATCCTCAGGGTCATATTTATGAACATCAAAATCAACAGTCACACTCGGAAAGCCGCGTTTCGCGGTGAAGTCATATGGCGTAGTAGCATCAACATACAAACCATCAAAGTCAAATGAAGTAACCACGTACTGAGTCACTAGGAGAAGATCCTCCCCGGCCACTACCAGATTATCCACCTGTTTACTCGTCAACATCAACTTCTTCGTACCTGTCCTCGGGTAGCCGAGCCGTTCAACCTTCCGACTATCCTCGGCTATCTTCACAGCCCTCGGTGATTGAGGGTCCCGAATATCCCAAGACTCCAACACGCCCAGTCTTGTGAGGCAAAACAATGCTTCATGTCTTGTGGAGTAGACACAATCTCCGTAGCCCCCAAAAAAATCCTGGCCCGAATCTTGATCAAACCAGTTGTAATCTCCGATTCGGGTCCACTCCTTGCTCAACCCAGGACAGCAGAAAGCCAGCGCAGCTACGTTGTTGTAGATCATGATAGCCCGACAATTTGGTCCATCGTCGTCTGGGGAGCACGCGAGGATGACCTTGTATATTCCATTCGAGTTTGGAGGGTAATCAGGAAAGTGGCCAAAGGGAGGGAGGCTTATATGACCACCGGTTATTGGGTTATAAAGAAACACGTCCAGGCTACTTTTGTCGTACAAAGCTAGCCAGCCATGTGAAGATCCCCTAAAGCACATGAGAGGGTTCCTTAATTCTCTTTCTTTGCTGCTCTTTCCGGTACTTAGGGTTACAATTTTGTTGTCGGCGAGGCTGTAGAACTTGAAGCTCCTGCTGGCGCCGCCGCTAACGTCGACGTCAAAGGCAGGCTGCAACATAAGCCAAGGAGATGACGAGGGTGATGCGTTCGGCTTGGCCAACGTGCTCATGCCTTTCCGATAAAACGAGGACTTCAACCTATACCTACAACCTTCGCCGGAAGAACAAGATCCAGACATCAATTTTCCGTCAATCGGACAATTAGAGATTCCGGCAAACCATTTCCTACAAATCGAACGGGTAAGTAAGATTGAAGAAGCCATAGACAGATAAATTTCGAAAGTCGAAAGAGGCACAATTTATCTTAAGCCCTTATCCCTTTTCTCTATTATTATAGTATAATAGTAGTTAGAGGAAAGTGAAACAACAAATCACAATTACATTATTTACATTACTAGTACAGAGCCCGTGCAATGCACGAGGTGCACAATTTTAAGGCTATTTATCCAGACTTATAATTATATACATGAATACAGAAAAATATACGGGATATATATAGTACGTGACCCGTGCGAGGCACGGGATACATTTATTGAAGAATACTATATTATAAGATGCAATATTCAATAAAAATTTTATAATACGCAGGAAAATTATACAATAAGATAGTATTCGACAAACAAACAATCATATATGATTAAAGACCACATTGTACACAACATTATGAGTTTGATTTTCCATACAATAATAATAAGATTTTTTGTAAAAAGATAAGAAAGAATTTTCAATCTACACAAACTTTAAACATTAGATGTATTTACGTAAACCAATGACTATATAGACAACTAAACCCTTCAATTTAGGCTTGACATCTACTTTATTTATGGGTGACTGTAAAATAAGGATTAATTTTGACCGATTCAATCTTTATTCATAAGCTTGACATATAAAACTGATTTAATGGGATTTTCTTAACTAAATCGATGCTATGGGATAAAACAAATCTATACTTACCTTTGACTTTTCTAGCAAAGGTAAAAAAATCGGTTCTAATTTTTATCCCATAACAAATCTTTAATGTCAAGCCTATAAATACCAAAACAAATATGTAATTAATATCATTATATTTCCAGCAAGCATTGATTACCTTTGACTTTTCTGCCTACTATTTCTAATAAATAGGATGACTTTTTATATAAGTATAGATTTCATATAATGCAAAGACTGAGATCATAAAAAAGAATCCTAAAAACTGAAACAATATATTTGCATAATTTAGGCAATTAAGAAATCGATCTCTAAACCAGATTTGATTTTCAGAATATGTTTTTTTCATTTCGAATTCCATACAAAATGGAATTCTTTCCAACCAATAGATGTCATAGCAAATATTAACTCTTAACTATTAGACTATTAGTACATACCGAGCAAATTCTGTACTGATTTTAGAAAGTTAAAATGATTCATGTTAGATAATTTTACATTTTATGCATGTTGAACGGTGGGTTTTAAATATTATTTCATAGAATGTAAATGCGTATTATATTATTTTTATGAGATGTTGAATTTGAAAATTAATAGAATTCTTCTTCATAGGAATTTTAAATGTAACAATATTCTTTGGTATATACTACTAATAAAATCTATATTTAAAGTTTATATTTTTTTTTACCGAAAAAAATTCCTTAATTTAAGGAATCATATATCTTCAATCAGTCCACATATATATACATTCTTCACAATTTTAAATCTTGAATTTGATGAGAATTCATATCTATGAGTGCAAAATATGGTTTAACAAATTAATTTTTTATTATTATTCCAGCCATACTTCTTTATACGATTTTTTGTGAGAATACAAAAATAAATTCTTAATTTTAAATCAGCCGTACATTAAAGAGTACAGATTTGTTGAAATTGCAAAAATAGTTTTTTACTTTTAAACAGACGTAAATTTAAATCAGTTATAAAAAAGTAATATTTGTTTACCATTTAAATATTAAATCAGCTGTAATTAATGTTGTTTATTTTAGTTGCCACGATTTTCTCCAAACTAAATTAACAACTGTCATGATTTAAGGGCAACATTTAATGCTGCTCTATTTTTAGGAGACATTAAATGTATTTGGCGGGAAAAACTTGCTAAAAATGTTAAATGGTTAATCTTTTAATATAATGATAGATTTTATTTATTTAACATGTTAAAATATAATTTAATTTGATATTATTTCATACAATAAATATTTACTAGTACAATACCCGTGTACTACACATGTGTTGAGTTAAAAATATATATGATAAAAGTTATTATTAAAATAATAATTATATTTAAAAATTTTGATGGACTAATTAATGAAAAAAAAAAGAAAGGATTAGACAGAAAGTGATTTGTTTTGCTAAGAAAAAAATCTGAAAATAGCATGTCTTTTTTTCGTTTTTACCATTTCTGGAAATATTTTTTTTGAATTTTTTAGTAAAATCCCGCCTATGCCAATTTGTTGTGAGGTTTAAATTTTTCAAATCTTTTGGTTGCAATTTAAATCCATTACACGTGAATCCTAAAATCGTGGCGAGATATATTCTAAAAATTCTCAACATCCCAATATTCAGAATGAACGTGCGTGTAAAATATGTAAAAATATTCTTACAAAGTATGATTTTATTCGTCAAATCAAAAGGTACAATTATTTTTAATAAATATAATAGAACAAGTTAATCTTACACAAACATTTTAACTAATTAATCATTTATCTAACTGAATTTTATCACATTAAAAAACTTGCCAATTTTTTTTAAAATTAAAATGGTACGATTATTCTTACAGATATACTTGCCAAAATATTAAACATTTTATAAACTTTTTGAAAACAAATTTGAGTTATCCCGCCTATTTAATTTATTTTAAATATATTAATAAACGTTTATTATTTATTTTTTCCTTATGTGATATAATCTAAATTTTGTTATTAGAGTTTTAAATTCAAATATTTAAAGGAAAATATCACCTTCAATATAATCAAATCACTAACAAACTAATTAATGTAATATATCTAACTATATTTTTAAAATATAATTAATATAATTTTTTAAATAATTATTCATTTATCAAACCGGATTTATTTCATTAACAAACTAGAGTTATCGAGTTTCGTTGTTTGGTTAGCGTTAATGTTTTTATTCAAAATATACTAAACGATATGCTTACAGATTTCTGATGGGATGACGTAAATTGAGAAAATTCTACCCAATTTCAAATGTTCTATTGTCTAATTTGTTACTTTAATTACATGAATTTAATTTTATAATAATTTAAATAGTTACTTTAATAAGATTTAATTTGATTTTACTATAATTATTATATGATGGGAATAGGATTCCTATTAATTGTTTGATAAAAAAAATTAAATAACAAATAAAAAAAGATGATGTAGGATAATATTTTGATCCTCTTCTAATTTGATAAGTAATTTGACTAATAGTTGGTCATTGAATAAATTGGTGTGAAGTATACATTGAAATTGCTATATGAAAGTGCTTAAAAGAAATATTGGATGGTTTTGATTTGTTAAAGAAAAATAAAATAACTCTACTTTAAAGTTTTGATTCATTCCATTACTTTTTGTACATTAACAATCATAGATTGGTTAATTGATTTAAAAAAAAAATCAAAACTAAAAGGTTCAATAATATTCATTAAATAAAATATGTTGCATAAAGAGAAGTGTTTAATAATATATAAATTTTCATTATTTTTATTTATTTTAATTCTGTAATGAGATGAGATGTGAAAAATATAAACAATTATATTTAAAATAAAGTCAAAAAAATATTTAAAATATGAACTCTTCCGTGCATCCCACAAGATACACACTAGTTTTCGTGTATAATGCGTAGAAATTTAAGCACTCATTCACTAGTTTTGGGGGAATGCTTGTGTTGAGCAGTTCAATGAAAGGATTCACACAAAAACTTGTCTGTATATGTTGCACTACAACAGTTGTTTATGAATGCTTCCAGTGTTTCTCATAGAATGGTGAGTTTCTACATTCATCATAATTTCCAATGGGACTGTACGGAATTTTTCTGCGCTAGGTTCAATAAAGCCCTCAACGGGTCCTTGAGGATCTCCCGTTTGTACAACAAAGCCATCAGCTAGAAAAGAACCAATTTGTAAGTGTCATCAAAGTCAATGTCTATAAGCAAATTCTGTTTAGGAATGGTGTTTGACATATTATCTCTTCAAGCATGTACCACTTTGGATCATAGCCATCCAACACTAAGCGAAATACGCATTCATCCGGGTTAGGGTTGTCCTTGACCTTGACCCTCATATCCATAGTAGCTCTCCCCTTTAGTAATGACATATTTTTATATTCTTCTGGCAGTTCATTTGGAAAGCCATCGACCACATCCTTTTCAACACTGCAGAAAATTACCCAATGCCCCAGGAAGACCTCAGCTGCAATTCATGACAAGGACTTGAATGAGACAAGCATAATTTAGGAAGAATTTCTTTAACCAGTCTCTGGACCTAAGGAGGAGTTGGTACAAATTTCTTCGTCAACATTCCAAATGTACATCAAATGTATAGCTTCCATCATTCATGAACCAAGGTGTTTAAGTATAGACAATAAAACATAAAAGTCTGCGCTTCCATGATCTACCTCGATTCACAACTTAAACAAAAAGGTCTATCGCCCCAAAAATATACATACTATTTTAAAGAAATTTTAGTTATTACAGCCAGCTCTTCAAATATAACTGTACAAACTACATTGCAATTCCAACACCTTCAAGTCCAAATATGAAATGATTAAGAAATTAACAACTATCTATACCCACCCTCTAACCTAGTTAAGTAGCCCTATCATCGGCCTTCGACTTAGCCAGACCTCCAGCTATCAATGTTTTGCCTTGCTGGATAGCCTAACATTCTGCATCCCAAGCACAAGCAATAGAAGAATCAAATACCAACACACATTTCAAAAGTAAGATGCCATTTAAAGACAAGGAGACAAAAGAAGATACTAATCATAAAATGAGCTACGGTTCCTCAACCTCTCGACATAATCAAGGGCTTTGAATCTTCAGACTTTTAGTAATATCCTCAAGCGGCTTCTGAATTTCCCTGATAAGACTTATTGAGAATAGGCAAATGCATACCTCAACAATTCCCCAGGATCCTTTTATTGGCGGACCTGAAATCAAAACCGACACATATGGTAGTGCCGGAGCAATATTAGTTGCATTGGCCTCTCCTAAGAATATCCAAAACTCAGGCAATCCCGTGACCAATCCAACTGCCAACGCAATCGAAATTGCGCTTTACTTCACCAACGAGAACCAATTTCTCTGGCCAACACATTAAAGAGAAAGATATATCATAAACCATATCGACATTCAGTTTCCCAAAAAAATTTATTGCAGACAACTGATAAGAGAGAACAAATACAACCGGTTCACAATACTAATCGAACAATCAGATAACACACACACACACACAGAAAGAGAGAGAGAGAGAGAGAGAGAGAGAGAGAGAGAGAGAGAGAGAGAGAGAGAGAGAGAGAGAGAGAGAGAGAGAGAGAGAGAGAGAGAGAGAGAGAGAGAGAGAGAGAGAGAGAGAGAGAGAGAGAGAGAGAGAGAGAGAGAGAGAGAGAGAGAGAGAGAGAGAGAGAGAGAGAGAGAGAGAGAGAGAGAGAGAGAGAGAGAGAGAGAGAGAGAGAGAGAGAGAGAGAGAGAGAGAGAGAGAGAGAGAGAGAGAGAGAGAGAGAGAGAGAGAGAGAGAGAGAGAGAGAGAGAGAGAGAGAGAGAGAGAGAGAGAGAGAGAGAGAGAGAGAGAGAGAGAGAGAGAGAGAGAGAGAGAGAGAGAGAGAGAGAGAGAGAGAGAGAGAGAGAGAGAGAGAGAGAGAGAGAGTATAAAGCCAAGTTGATTCATTTTGTTAAACGGGCAAGATTATGAGCTAGTCGACTAAGCTCGAATAACATTTTAGATCTTCTAGTTTAGCTTCCTGTTTGCCTGTTGGGGAAGAGCATAAGTGGGCTTCTGACTGTTTGGGCTAGACTTAAAGAATCGGTTGGATTTAATGCGGCCTTATGCCACAAAATCGAGCAATATCGGGTCTGATTAAAGTATGGATTGGGTCGAAACAACACGTGTGATAATGGATTGGGTCGAGCAATATCTCCCGTTTGAAAAATCTTGATGAATTTTGAACTTTGTGTTATGAAGTTATTCTACGATTGCTTGAGGGGATTCGGTAGGCAAAGGAACCCGACGTGCAGAATGAAGTGTTTTTTTTTTTTTCTTGCATATATATATAGATATGTATATACATGTATTTGGTTGTAGGACAAGACAAGTAATATGTGTTTGTTTGGTTATATACTCGTACAGATATATGCGATGCCGGTTTTTTACATGATAGAAACCTTTACTTGTGAAGAAGCTGAGGTTTAAGCCTAAATGGTACTTAGGCTTGATCTCCCGGAACCTTTACGTGGGTATGTACAATAAGCCTATGATGAATGAATGAACGAATCCATCTATTACTTGGTTCTCAAGTTTCTCCAACTCTGCACAAAAAATGAGTAATCTAATTTATCAAAATTCGAAGCCTTTAAAATTTAAAATTGAAATAATTATGTAACAAAAACCATTAATCAGTATATATGGCATCATTAACGACTTGGGAAGAACCACATAGGCCCTGGGTAAGTCTTCCTGAGGTTCTGAGCATCACATGGAAAATAGCATGGCGACACAGTCTTGTTCTCATAATTGAAAATGCCAATGTCATGGCCCCCAGTTAGGCAATCTTTATACTCCTCAATCGACGCATCTAACTTTGCATCCGTGAAGTAAATGGAATTGGGTTTGAGCTCGGGGAAGTCGGCCGCGGGCAACGCAACTGCATGGCTGTGGAGGCCAACAAAAAGAGCCCAACCACCCAAAGAACCTTCCACATACTTGAGTTCCCCATCCTCAGGGTCATATTTATGAACATCAAAATCAACAGTCACACTCGGAAAGCCGCGTTTCGCGGTGAAGTCATATGGCGTAGTAGCATCAACATACAAACCATCAAAGTCAAATGAAGTAACCACGTACTGAGTCACTAGGAGAAGATCCTCCCCGGCCACTACCAGATTATCCACCTGCTTACTCGTCAACATCAACTTCTTCGTACCTGTCCTCGGGTAGCCGAGCCGTTCAACCTTCCGACTATCCTCGGCTATCTTCACAGCCCTCGGTGATTGAGGGTCCCGAATATCCCAAGACTCCAACACGCCCAGTCTTGTGAGGCAAAACAATGCTTCATGTCTTGTGGAGTAGACACAATCTCCGTAGCCCCCAAAAAAATGCTGGCCCGAATCTTGATCAAACCAGTTGTAATCTCCAATTCGGGTCCACTCCTTGCTCAACCCAGGGCAGCAGAAAGCCAACGCAGCTACGTTGTTGTAGATCATGATAGCCCGACAATTTGGTCCATCGTCGTCTGGGGAGCACGAGAGGATGACCTTCTTGATTCTATTCGAGTTTGGAGGGTAATCAGGAAAGTGGCCAAAGGGAGGGAGGCTTATATGACCACCGGTTATTGGGTTATACAGAAACACGTCCAGGCTACTTTTGTCGTACAAAGCTAGCCAGCCATGTGAAGATCCCCTAAAGCACAAGAGAGGGTTCCTTAATTCTCTTTCTTTGCTGCTCATTCCGGTACTTAGGGTTACGATTTTGTTGTCGGCGAGGCTGTAGAACTTGAAGCTCCTGCTTGCGCTACCGCTAACGTCGACGTCAAAGGCAGGCTGCAGCATAAGCCAAGGAGATGACGAGGGTGATGGCTTCGGCTTGGCCAACGTGCTCATGCCTTTCGGATAAAACGAGGACTTCAACCTATACCTACAACATTCGGCGGAAGAACAAGATCCAGACATCAATTTTCCGCCAATCGGACAATTAGAGATTCCGGCAAACCATTTCCGACAAATCGAACGGGTAAGTGAGAAGGAAGAAGCCATAGATAGATAAACTCTGTAAGTCGAAAGATGCACTATTTATCTTAAACCCTTATTTTCCTTTAACAAAAATCACAAATTTAAGGTTATCCTCAGCCCTTATCTCCATTATCTCTATTGTAGAATAAAAGCAAGACAAAAATCAAATTTCGTCCTCAATCATTTGCTTTTACATTTTACTTCGAACATATTATTTTATTTATTTAACATATCAAAATATAATTAAATTTAATGTTATTTCATGCAATAAATATTTTCACAATGTTAGGGGGTCTGCTATTGGTTTGAAATATTAGTAGACAAAAAATTATTTTTTTCACATCATTTGGATTCATTTTTAGTAATTCAATACAATATATTTTTTTCAAAATAATATTGTCATATAATTCTAAAATCGTTATATAAATTTATTGTAAATTTATTGGTAACAACTTTATCAAAATAATTAAATTTAAAATTAAATAATACAAACAATATAAAAATAATTTAAAAAATATAGAGTTATGAATAGTATCACGCCAAATGTGGTGCAATAATGTTCATAATTCTAGACTAGTGCAAGAATGTAGCACATCACTGGACTTAACTTTTAACGAAATTCTAGTGTTTTACGCCAAAATAGCTAATTCTAAAGTAGCGCGAGAATGTAGCACACCACTTGTCTTTACTTTTAGTAAAATTCTAACGTTTTACGGTAGAGTAGCACAATTAATCTGCTCGTATTTGTATCTTATATGTGCTTTTAATGAAGCATTTGAAATGACCTAATTCATGAATGGGCTTTAAGCCCTATTTGTGGACATTCCAGGCCCTCAAATGAAATTCATATTTTGTTTTAAAAGGCTACTAGTACGTGAATTCTAGAAAAAAAAATAATTGCATCTTTGGTATTTGAAAAAAAAAAATTGTACGATAAAAATTGAAGAAATAAAATTTATATTCTTATTGTGAAATAAAAAATAATTAATAAGGAATTAAAATTTTGTGGTATTATTTTGAATTTTAAAAAATATTTTTGTATAAAATATTATATGTTTTAATTAAGATATATTTTTTTAAATAAAATAATATATGAATTCCAATATGGATGATGGAAACAAAAATTAAATTTAGTTTGCATTTGCGTATGTATTTTGTTTTAGGAATCTTGCAAGTCTTAAAAATTTCAGACACATCAGACAATAATTATATTGAAACTTCTAAATTTTTTAAAATCTCAAATGATAAATTTTAGAAATTTTAAAAATTCCAAATAAAATATATATGTATATACATATATATAGGGATTAGTTCAAATGCGGCCGCTTTTTTAAAGTGAGGACGTGAGACTCATTTTTAGCCACAATATTTGGTTCATCATGTGAGGCCAAGATTTACTCTTTTTTTTACTATTTTAATTATTTAAATATTATTTTGATCCATTGACTCCGGCGTTGACCGTTGACTTTCGGCGAAATCCGTTGACTTCCGGTGTTGACCGTTGACTTACGACATTGACTCCGACGTTGACCGTTGACAACTAGCCTTCCAACTAGGTTAGTTCTCTGTAGTTGCTAGGTTAGTTCTATGTAGTTGTTAGACTAGTTCTCTGTAGTTGCTAGGTTAGTTCTCTGTAGTTGCTAGGTTAGTTTTCTCTAGTTGCTAGGTTAGTTTTCTCTAGTTGCTAGATTAGTTCTTTGTAGTTGCTAGGTTAGTTGTTTGTAGTTGCTAAGTTAGTTCTCTGTAGTTGCTAGGTATGTTCTCTATAGTTGCTAAGTTAGTTCTCTGTAGTTGCTAAGAGCTGTTCGCATTTGATCCGCCCCCTATATATATATATATATAATAAGAATAACCATTTACCAAAACTAGTAGTAAAAAAATTTGGGAAATTTAATGCATACCATTTTTTAGAAATTTTTTAAATATATGCATTAATTGCTTTTATATACACTTTTCAAATAAGATCAAATAAGATATGATCAAAAATATTATTTTCTTAAATAATTTTATTAATATCTGCAATAATTTCATTGATATTCATTATAATAAATTACAAGATTGATTTTTCGTGATTCGTGTTGAAAATATTTTGATCAAGATAAATATTACCACATATTTTAAGTTTTAACCATACTATTATATTTTTTTTTTCACAAATATTCACTTTTTATCCAAAAAATATTTTAAAAAAATTGTAACAGGTTAGGAAAATGTTTTATTCCAATGAATAGGCGAAAACAAGTTGGTGAATTAATCATTGTCAATATAATTTTTTATTAAGCTTTATTTCATTATAAATAAAAAATAAATTATGCTTTAAATTAACATAATTTACCATTTAAGAGATAATGACCAGATACATTAAATAGTTTTACTAATGGTCAAAAAATTAAAATTGAAATATATGAACTGTTCTTTAGATTTATTTGTATATTATTGACAACCATGATTTTTTTTTTATCATTTTTTTATTTTGATTTGTTTCTATAATTAGATTATTGCAAAATATATTTTCATTGCAGGGAATACTAAATAAATTATAAATCCTTATAATGCAAATTAGAAAAATTTTGATTATAGAAGGAATTGAGTTTTTGGCATTTCCTAAATCAAAGTTGTTTAATTAGTTTACAAAATCAAATTCGAAAAAAACATGTGTGTATATTTTGTAAAATATTTATACATTATCTAATTTTAAATTTACATACATATTTTAAATTGATTACATTACATAAAATAAAAAGAAAAAGAAGACGTACAACTTCTATAACTTTTATGAATAAAAATGACATTATATGACAACAAAGTTTATAGTAAAATAATAATGAAGTATTATATGATGAACAAGAATAAGTAAAACTGTTGTATTTTCTTATGTCAACGAATAAATATATATATATATACTAAAATCAAACTAATATTAGTATAAATGTGTTAGTGAGATAATATATTAATTATTTACAAGTTAGCCTAACATTCTCATATTTAATGTTCTTGCTAAATAACAATGTTTATTAAAAGAAATGGAAAATAGATGATGACCTATAACTTTTTAAACTTAAACGGACATAGCCTGCTTGTCTAGTGAATCGCAGAAGATACGTACTAGTATTTTTTAAAAATCTAAAAAAAATTAAAAAATAAGAATTCGAACAATTTACCCGGTGTATTTACCCCTGCTCATTTTGCCTAAATTTAAATTAGCGTAAGAAGTTTATATAATTTTTAAAGTTATAGAGGAATAAATTATGGGTAACTTCTCCTAAAATCCCTAAGTGCCTTTTCAATTTCCTCCTCAGTCCCCATACCTTTATTTCTTCCTTTCAACTCTCTAATCCCTTAATTTTCTTCCTCCTAACTCCCTAATGTTAAAATTAATCAAAACTAAAATGATTTATTACATCATTTCACTAACATATTATTTTATTTGTTTTGTCTTCCACCAACCACTACATATAATAGTATTTTATTACTTTTTGTTCAATCTTCTTCTACACCCTATCTCCCTCCTTCCCGGCACTCTCCCGTCTTCCTCCATTTCCGGCGACTGCTTCAATTTTTTCTTTTTTTTGCAGGTCGGTCTCTCCGGCGACCCAAATCCGGCGAGAAGAACTCCGGAAACAACAAATCCGGCCAAAGAAGTGATTCCGACGTCAAATTTGTGCGGCCAAAAATTCATTTTTTCCGGCACATTCGTGCTTTTTCCGGCCAAAATTTGAAGTAGCAAGTAATATATGTATTATATGAGCATTTTGGAGTCCAAAACTCATGTTTAATTCATATATATTTGGTTAATTTGTTTGGGATGAATTTTAAAAATTGTTGTTCATATTAACCCTAAATCAATTAAATTGATCAAAATCTCTTATTTCTTGTTTATGTATACGAAATTGATGCTATTGTTAAGTTATGTAATGTGTTATTCACCCTAAAACAAGAAAATAAGGTGGGAATGATCACTGTACCAATATTCTTGATTATTGTACCTCTGTTTGCATGTATATAGTTCCACTTTAATACTGTTTTGTACCATATTTTCCTGGGAAAATGTGAATTTTTTTTATTTATCCAAATATTGTTAGATACATGGAAGGGGCACAAAGTGATATACTAGGGAGTTGTACGTACAAGAATGAATTGTTTATGTTCTTTATGCACATTGGAGTCCAAAAATCATGTTTAATTCGTTATATTTGGTTAATTTGTTAGGGATTGAATTTTGAAAATTGTTGTTCATATTAACCCTAAATCAATTAAATTGATCAAAATCTCTTATTTATCGTTTATTTATACAAAATTGATGCTATTGTTAAGTTATGTAATGTGTTAGTCACCTTAAAACAAGAAAATAAGGTGAGAATGATCACTGTACCACTATTCTTGATTATTGTACCTCTGTTTGCATGTATATAGTACCACTGTAATACAGTTTTGTACTACATTTTTCTGAAAAATGTGAAGTTTTTTTTTTTATTTATCCAAATATTGTTAGATACATGGAAGGGGCACAAAGTGATATACTAGGGAGTTGTACGTACAAGAATGAATTGTTTGTGTTCTCTATACACATTGGATCAATGCTTGACGAAGTGTACACTTTCATATCAAAGAGGTGGCCGAACGTTAACTACGACCATAATGTGGCATCTTCCTCGTTACAACATGATTATGCCATTCATGCCCGGATGTACGATCTCAACTTGGACGAAGGAAGGAAAAAAAGTTTCCTTCACAAGTTGATGTTGCGGTGAGGTAGTGTAAGCGTTGTGGTGGTCGTTAACACATGTGTGTTTATTGTTTTGGGCAGGTGTGTTGGCATGTGTTCTATTTTTTTTATTTTTTTTTTTGTCGGAATATGTATTTTGTTCATACATTATTGACATATTCCGAGTATGTATTGTATGAATATTTTGCGAGTAATGCTGCAGTACGTACAAAACATGATATAAAAGATGTTTCATTTTCATATGCATTCACAATTCTGCATAGGTACTTAAGAACGTCAAACCAGGTACCCTTCTTTCACAATATAAGTACTAGTTTTGTGGACATATGTGTGTACTCATTTTCATTCCAAAGAGTGGGTAGTAAATGACACTTTATGAGTAATATTTTTGTACAATGGTGTAGTACATTTTCATTCCAGAAAGTTGGTACTAATTGATCAATATGTTGTAGTTCTTTTTACCGGAGTTAAATCAAAAGATTCGAACACCGGGTCGTGTCTCAAGGAAGGTTAGCCGGATTATTTTGTACGATTATTCAAGCACAGAAATGGAAAATAAAAGAAGTGAAAATCCTAAACATTCTAAATCAAGTTTGGAGATTTGATTATCGTCTACTAATTTGAAAAGCAAGTGATTGAACAGGGCAAGCAAACTAGGAATCACAAATTTAATATATAAAGAAGGAGCTAGGGTATCGGGGTCGATCAATTCCGGTTCTCAAAACACTTAACGAGCAATCAAGAGCTCGGTTGAACGTTTCGCTAAACTACTCATCTAGAGGTCTATCCTCAATAACTCTTCGTAACAAGAGGATAGACATAAATAAGCAATTCTTGAAGCAATCAACACATAAGCTATACTATTACGAACAAGCTTATTCCTAACGAGCCTAGATCGAACGATTTCTCCCTTTTCAGTTTTAAAATCGATTAGATAGATCAAGATGGTGATCAATCATCAAAACCCTAAATTAAGCACAACTCGAGAGGATTGAGCAATTATCATGCATATAAATAAAATCAAACCGGAACGATCTTCCCTTAACCCTAGCTAAAGGATTTAGCTACTCATAATGCATTCAACTCCAACACATATAATAATCAAAGCCATTCAATCAATAAGAAGATGAAACGAAAGCTTACGATTGAATAATCCAATGTTGAATACACGAATAACTGAATCCACAAGCTTAATCTTGGTGTTTTCACAATCCTAGATCAAATCCTATGAAGAACTAAGAGAAAAACTGTTTTTGGAGTGAATAATAATCAGAGAGGGTCTAAACCTAGGTGAAAAGTGAATGAAAAACTGATCAAAAAACGAAATTAAAAAATCTGCTGTCGCGACCTCCGCGGCCGCGACTTAGACCTCCGCGGCCGCGGCGAACAACATCTCGCGGCCGCGACTTCCTCCGCGGCCGCGACCTCCGCGAGCCAGAAACTGGGATTTACGTGCATCTCGCGGCCGCGACTTCCTCTTCTCCGCGGCCGCGGCGAACAATTTCTGAATGTTGGTTTTTGGATTCGTTTTCTCTCATCCGGACTCGGAATTTGACCCCGTCTTCTCCAACACGACCCCAACTCATCCATCTAGACAGTAGACCTCGCATATCCATGCACCGAGCCACCAAACCTGCACATCACCACCGACAAGAAATACGGAAAACGGGAAAAACGAACAAAAAGACCAAAATCGACTAAAACAAAGGATATGCGCGAGACGACTCGAAACGGACCAAAAACCAAAGAAAAATACCTAAGTAGGGGAAAAACAAGCATGAAATAAACAAAGAAAACATGACAAAAGTGGAACGAACAACTCCCCCACACTAAAACCTTTGTTCGTCCCGAACAAAAGAAAAGAAAAGGAAAGAAAATCAAACAAACGAGTAAGGACAACGGTTCAAGCAAAACCAATCTCAAATCAATCAATTAAGTCAAGAAGAATTCAAATGATCACAAGCACACACTTCAACAATTAACTCGGCCATATTGAGGAACAAAGACTCTCGAGTATGCAAATGTGTATGCCTCACTCAGTTTCTTTCGCAAAATATAAGATAGGTGCACTCAAATTGGTCATCAGTCACGTTAATCATAAATTTGCCTATCGTCTAACTTCTACTCTAAAACAATCAAATAAATGAGACAGCGAATCAAGAGGACTTGTAGGGATGTAACGTAGGCTCTTTGGACAGGGTAGGATAAATATAGGCTAAGTGGCTCAATATGTACAATCTAATCCATCACTTCACCATGACAATAACTCATCCGGTTGTTACCAACCGGTTTCTCCCACAACTCCAAGAACACGTACTTCCCAAACAACACACATTTTTTTTTTTTTTTTCTTTTTTTTTTTTTTTTTTTTTTTGCGAAAACCTATTGGACATTATTATCTAGGTTTAACCTTCGGGTTTTCTGCCCGAGTCTCCTAGACCGGTTTCCCGTACTCATAGCCCATATCCACTACATTAGTGGACGGAGCTCTTGGAGTAGAATCCATTCGGTTTTTTTTTTTTTTTTTTTTTCTTTTTTTTTTTTTTTTTTTTTTTGCGAAAACCTATTGGACATTATTATCTAGGTTTAACCTTCGGGTTTTCTGCCCGAGTCTCCTAGACCGGTTTCCCGTACTCATAGCTCATATCCACTACATTAGTGGACGGAGCTTTTGGAGTAGAATCCATTCGGTTTTCCCCTTTTTTTTTGTTTTGTTTTTGTTTTTTTTTTTTCAAATCGAATCAAACATGAATATTTACACAGCAATCAATCGTCACCTCCAACTCCCAACCCGCAACTCAATATCTTCATCACGAGGTTAACAAGAAAATTCAATTAAGGCTCAAAGGGGATGACTAGTGATTATTATTCTCGACAAAGAAAAAGGAAAAGAGAGTACAAGAAATGCCTCAATCATATTCACGTCACATCAATCTAATCCAATTATTTCAAAGCAGTCTCAAGGCAAATTCTAATTAACAAGATTCAGACCAATATCACACAAGAAACAATAAGGCTCAAACCTCACAAGGTAAATATGTTCCTCAACACAACGAAGCTAATCAATTAAAGATATATTACTCATGCTCATCATCACATCTTCTCAATTAAACCAACGATTATCAAAAAGCTTTGCAATACACCAATGTCCAGATTCTGAAAACGCACAGAAACCTAAAAACTAGACTGGTCCACCACATAATCACGTAAAACTCCCCCACACTTAAAACCAGACAATGTCCCCATTGTCAAGTCGCGGTGAAGGAGAGGTAGACCATATAACAGACCAACGCAAAAAACAGAAACAAAGAAGTTGTACACAAATAAAAAGAGAAAGGGAAAAAGAGAACATACAAAGCACAGTGACAAGTCACTGTGCATCCGGAGGTGATGGTGGCTGGTGAGGGTGATTGGGACCCGAACCCCAACGGGCGTCCCACTGAGCGAAGCGCTGGTCCCAGCTGTCCATCCGAACGTCCTGCTGGTCCTGCCGCTCGCGGATGGACTGAAGCCCGCCAGCGAAAGTGTCGAACTGGGTACCCATCTGAGTCCAGTGGGTCTGCTGCCGGGTCTCCCACTGGTCCCATCGAGTGTTCTGCTGTGCCTCCCAGCTGGTCCACTGCGTGGTCTGTCGGCTCTCGAGGGCAGCCCATCTGCTGTCCTGGGCGTCAAAACGATCGTGGATCGAGCGGATGTCGGCGGTGTACTGAGTCTGAAAAGTGGACCACCATTCCGGCGGCTGCTGCGGGGGCATCTCCGGGTGAGAGTTTGGCGCCGGCGTCCAGTCGGGTGGAGGGGGAAGTAGATGGTCCTCGTCGATATTCATCTGCTCATGCGCGTCCTCCGTCGGTTGCCGAGACGACCCAGCCGGATCGGAATTAGGCTGACCCTGCTGGAGCTTTTTGAAATAGGTCTCGTAGGCAGCACGTTTCGTATACTCCTTAACTGTTCGCCGGTTCAGAATAAGGTCAGCCTGCTTGAGCTCGTTAAAGTTGATACACCGCATCTCAGACTTGTCTTGACGCGCCATCTCCCCATGTAGTCTATATGCTTCTGGAGTGACATCAAAGTGGTGAGCGAGTGCGGTAACAAAATGCCCGAGCGCCGGTAGTCCACGCTTGGAGAGGGCAATCTCCTGGAAAGAGTTCTGAAGGAAGGTCATGGAACACACTCGCACTCCCGACCGCATCGCCCAGAGGAGAAAAAGCTCACCCTCACTGACTTTATTCGCTTCCTTCTTGCCGGTGATATTGTAGCAAATGAACCGGTGCACAACGGCGGTGGCCAGGTCCCGGATAAGCCCGTTGGACATACCAGCAGAATCCCACGTCGTATGCGGGGAGAGCTCGGCCCAACTCTTGTGGGGATCAAAATCGGCGGCTTTGCTACGTGTACCGGCAAAGTTGAACCCGCAAATCGCCTTCATCACGGCATTGTCCACCACGAGTTCTTGTCCCTTAAGCCGACAAGTGAAGAAGTCGTTCCCATCGGCGAGAACGAAAGAACTGTAGAACTCAAGCATAAGGGTCCGGTACGACCGCTCCTCAATTTTAGCGTAGTCGGTTAAGTTCAAGACCTTGAGGTACTTCATGACGTCCTCCAGGATACCCAACTCATTCAAAAGGTCCCAGTCCACCGCCTTGGGTCGCACGACCTCCTTTTGCGAGAGACGGGCATAAATCTCGCCCTCCTTCCGCGAGTAAATCGGGAACGGGGCCCCGTATTGATCCGAAAGATCATCTCGTGCACCTTCCGGAGGGGCATCTCGAGAGGAGGACTCGCCCGCCTGACGTTTCCTAGGCGGTTCTTGAGGAGTTTTCTTCTTGGTGGGGCGAAACGGGTTCTTGCCCATTAGAAAGGTCGTTCGGGCAAAATGTCGAACACGTGGCGTGCGGTAGTTTGAAGGAAAGGCTTGTGAACGATTTGAATCGGCTCGATCCCGGAGTTGGCCTCCTCACGCCTCAACAATAACCAAACTCAAAGTATAGGGAGCTATCGGTACCTTGTCGCAAGAAGTCGAACCCGAAACGAACGATCCACGAGGAAGACAAAGATGGACGGAATAGGAACCGCCGGTGCTCGTGGTCGTGGGCCGCCGGTGCTCGTGGTCGTGGTCGGAGGATGTTGCTGTAGGTAAGTCGGTGAAGAGAGCAAGATGCCGGAGGTTGGTCGGAATTAATGTTTAATTCGCGGCTAGGGTTCGGAAATCGGAGGGGCCGCGCGTGGACAGGAAGAAAATGGAGTGCGTTGATGTGAGTTGTTCGCCGGAATCACGGGGCGCCGGAGGGATGTCGCCGGAGGACGGTGAATCGACGGTGGTCGTCGGTTGGGAGGAGGAGACGGAAACGATGTGAGAGCCGTTCGAAAATGAGAGGCGTGAAATAGGCGTGCAATCGGGCAAGGGCTTTAAAAGTAACGTCGCGGGTGCCGCGGCCGCGACATCTCCCGCGGCCGCGAGATTTAAGTTGCAGAAATGCCGAACGTTCGCCAGAACCATCGCCGCGGCCGCGACCTTACTCCGCGGTCGCGGGAAACCGCCGAGGCCGCGAAACTTCGCACGCAGGACTTCCAATCCCTCGACCAAAAAAATAACGCCGCGGCCTCGGTGAACAAAGCTGTCGCGGCCGCGACTTTCCTCCGCGGTCGCGGGATTCCTCCAAGGCCGCGAACCTTCGCCTGCAGAAAACTATATCTAGTCACCAGAAATGGTCGCCGCGGCCGCGGCGATGAAACGTCTCGCGGCCCGCGGCGACAAAATTTTTTTTTTTTTTTTTTTTAACAAAATAAATATATATATATATATACAAAAAGTACAAGAATAAGCTCGGTTTATCGCCGGGAGCTCGGCACTAGTTTAGATCAAGGATACAGTGGCTCGTCGAGGCTGATAGTCTCGACATGATGTTTTTCGAACTTTCCTTCGAAATAAGGTTTGACCCTTTGTCCATTGACCACGAACAAATCACCATTCGCTTGGTTTCGGAGTCGCACAGCTCCAAATGATAGCACTTCCTCAATAATATAGGGTCCACTCCAACGAGACTTGAGCTTCCCGGGAAAAAGACGAAGGCGAGAATTAAATAGGAGTACCTTCATTCCGGGCTCGAGGTTCTTCCGAACAAGAGTGGCGTCATGAAGCCTTTTTGTCTTCTCTTTGTAGATTTTGGAATTCTCATAGGCTTCATTTCTCCACTCTTCTAATTCCGAGAGTTGCAGCATCCTTTCTCGCCCAGCAGCATCAAGATCGAAATTCATCTTTTTGATTGCCCAGAAGGCTTTGTGTTCGATCTCAACCGGCAAATGGCATGATTTCCCGTAGACGAGCCGGAACGGGCTCATCCCCAATACTCCTTTGTATGCCGTCCTTTGGGCCCAGAGTGCATCATCGAGCCTGCTCGACCAATCTTTCCTAGACGAATTCACCGTCTTCTCTAGAATAACCTTAATCTGCTTGTTGCTCGTCTCTGCTTGGCCTGAAGTCTGCGGATGGTATGGGGTGGCCACTCTGTGTGAAATCCCGTATTTCTTCATCAATTTCTCAAAAATCCGGTTACAAAAGTGTCTGCCGCCATCGCTCACAATAACACGTGGGAATCCAAACCTGCTCAACACATGTCCCTGCAAAAACTTGATGACCACTTTAGCATCACATGTCCTCGTGGGGATAGCCTCGACCCACTTAGACACGTAATCTACGGCGAGAAGAATATACTCAAAACCACAAGATTTGGGAAACGGGCCCATAAAATCAATGCCCCATACATCAAAGATTTCAACTTGAAGATTATTAACTAAAGGCATTTCATTTCTTGGACCAATATTCCCAATTCGTTGACAACGGTCACAAGATTTGCAAAAAATATAAGCATCTTTAAAAAGGGTTGGCCAGAATAAACCTGATTGGAGGACCTTAAGGGCCGTCTTTCGACCTCCAAAATGTCCCCCACACTGAAGCTCGTGGCAAAAAGCAAGGACATCCGGTTGTTCTTCTTCGGGCACACACCTCCGAAGGATCTCGTCTTTTCCCATCTTGAAAAGGAATGGGTCATCCCAAAAGTAACTCCTACACATCAACACGAAACGTTTTCTCTCTTGGGAAGAGAGGTTAGCCAACAAGACACCATCTGACAAGTAATTGACGATATCAGCATACCAAGGAACATTAGTCACTTCACTCGCATGCTCATATGGAAAGTCATCATTGATACCAACATGCTCATGCAATGCAAGTGAAGGTTCAGAAGGAACAATACGAGACAAATGATCAGCAACAACATTCTCACATCCCTTCCTATCCCTAATCTCTACATCAAACTCTTGCAAAAGAAGAATCCACCGAATAAGCCTAGGTTTCGATTGAGTTTTACTCAAAAGGTACCTAAGGGCTGCATGGTCGGAATGCACAATTACTTTAGATCCTAAGATATAAGACCTAAATTTTTCAAGAGAAAACACAACAGCTAAAAGTTCTTTCTCAGTGGTAGTATAATTCAATTGGGCACCATTGAGAGTCAAACTAGCATAATAAATCACACGAAGCAATTTATCAACTCGTTGACCCAAAACGGCCCCCACAGCAAGATTCGATGCATCACACATAATCTCAAATGGTAAAGACCAATCAGGTGCAATCACAATAGGAGCAGTCACAAGCTTATCTTTCAATTTAGCAAAAGCCTCTACACATGCATCATCAAATACGAAAGGCACATCATTAGCAAGCAAGTGACACAAAGGCTGGCTGATTTTCGAAAAGTCTTTAATAAATCTCCTATAAAAGCCAGCATGACCCAAAAAACTTCTAACTCCTTTCACATTAACAGGCGGGGGAAGATTCTCAATCACATCAATCTTTGCCTTATCAACTTCAATCCCCCGACTAGACACTACATGACCTAGAACGACACCACTCTGAACCATAAAATGACTCTTCTCCCAACTCAAAGTCAAATTACATTCAATACATCTCTCAAGGACACGAGATAAATTATGGAGACAATTAGAAAATGAAGTGCCAAATATAGAGAAGTCATCCATAAATACCTGTAAGCAATCCTCGAGCATGTCGGAGAAGATGGAGAACATGCACCTCTGAAAAGTCCCGGGTGCGTTGCAAAGGCCGAACGGCATGCGTCTGAAAGCAAAGGTGCCGAATGGGCACGTGAAAGTCGTCTTGGGCTGATCCTCCGGGGCGATGGCCACTTGATAGTAGCCCGATAGTCCGTCAAGGAAGCAATAGAACTGATGGCCTGAGAGACGGTCCAGGATTTGATCAATGAAGGGCAATGGGAAGTGGTCCTTCTTCGTCACGGCATTGAGTCGCCGGTAGTCTATACACATTCGCCACCCGGTAGTGATACGGGTGGGGACCATCTCCTTTTCTCGTTCTCGATCACGGTTATCCCTCCTTTCTTCGGCACCACGTGAATGGGACTGACCCACTCACTATCCGCCACCGGGTATATAAGCCCCTCGGAATAGAGCTTCAATACCTCCTTCTTCACGACCTCCATCATGTTCGGGTTGAGTCGTCGTTGGCTATCGCGGAACGGCTTGGCCCCTTCTTCTAAGATTATCCGGTGCATGCATGTGGCTGGACTAATGCCCCTGATATCTCCGAGACTCCACCCGATAGCCTTTTGATTTCTCTTAAGCACGTCAAGAAGCTCTCGTTCCTCGTCTCGGTTTAGCTCGGCAAAGATGATCACCGGCTTTTTCTTCTCATCATCAAGGAAAACGTACTTTAGGTGTCGGGGGAGCTCCTTAAGCTCTAGTGGAGATGGGATTGTTGCACGGAATTCCTCGACTTCATAGAGCTCTACCGTTGGCCCTTCGTCATCCTCCAAATCGGGCATCAACCTTTCTTCAAACTCCCGAACCGTCATCTCCTCAACGAACGGGTCCATCACATCGATAAAGGCGCACTCTTCCACAAAGTTCACCGAGGAGGATGATATAGCTTCTCGAACTGAAATGGCAACGGACTCGCCCAAAACCGTCATGTTCAATGTCCCGTTCTTCACATCGATGAGGGTGTTGGTGGTGGCCATGAATGGTCTGCCCAGAAGGATTGTGTGATCCTTCCCATTCTCCTCTACGTCCCCCACATCTAGAACAACAAAGTCCACCAGGACGATAAGTTTCCCCACACGAACCAGGACATCCTCGACTACCCCTTTGGGGTATCTGATTGAACGGTCAGCTAGCTGGAGGCACATCCGAGTTGGTCTCAGGTCTCCTAAGCCGAGTCGCTGAAAGATAGAGTATGGCATGAGGTTTATCCCCGCTCCCAGGTCCAGCATCCCTGAAGCTTCCTTTCCGTTTCCAAGGGCTATTTGAATCACGAAGCCCCCGGGGTCTCGCTCTTTCTTCGGAAGTTCATGCTGCATGGCACTCGCAGCCTCGTAAACCACTACCTTCTCTCCGTCTCCAAATTTCCTCTTCTTCGTCACTAAGTCTTTGAAGAACTTCACGTACGATGGCATAGTCTTGATCACGTCCAGGAGTGGCAGGTTGACGTTGACCTTTGAGAGCATGTTGTAGAGATCTCGGAATTGCTGCTCTTGCTTCTCGTCCCGTAGTCTACTCGGAAAAGGGATGCGTGGCTTGTAAGGATTTGGAGACTTGTGTAACAAAGGACTCTCTGTTGGTTTTCCCGAGTCGGTTTCCGTGCTCTTCGTACTCTCCTCGGTTTCTTCGGGCTGGTCGGTTGGTTTGGAGTCAACAGGCTCGGGCATTCTTACTTTGTTGTCCACTTCTTTTCCGCTCCTCAACACTGTTATAGCCTTTGCTTGCTCGGGCTGGCTCGGAAGTTTCCCTTTGTCTGACTCAGCCTCCATATTCCCGACTCTCGTGGCAAGCTGACCCACTTGCGTCTCGAGACGCTTAATAGATGAGTCCTGGTTTGTGATAAACTGAAGGATCTTATCCAGCTTGTCATCTTGATTTGACGAGCTCGAACCGGGCCCTTGGACTTGCTGTTGTGGTTGCTGTTGTTGTTGGTAGCTCGGACGGGGAATGAAGTTGGGACGGTTTTGCTGTTGCATGAAATTTGGGCGGGGCTGCTGTTGGTTGAAGTTCGGACGAGGTGGCTGGAGAGTATTGTTGTTGTTGGACCACGAGAGGTTTGGGTGATTTCTCCACCCAGGGTTGTATGTGTTGGAATAGGGGTCATTGGTTTGCCGGTTTTGATAACCTTGAAGGGCGTTGACGTCCGTATATTGTTCTCCTACCTCCTGGTCAAACGCCGATGGGCACACCTCGGATCTATGCCCCTGAACTCCACATGCTCCACATGTGTCTACTGCCATGGTATGCATGGACTGGCCTCCTCGTGCATTCATTAGCCGCATTTGCTCGGTGAGTTCGGCTATTTGCTGGGCCATCATATCTTGAGCAGAAGATACCTCATTGACCACGACCCTCTTCCCTCGATTGCTCTTTTGAGACGAATTAGCACTCATCGTCTCAAAAATCTCATACATCTCTTCGGCTGTCTTCGCACCGATGTCTCCCCCTGCAGCGTTATCAACCATGTATTGCAAATTCTGGTTGAGGGAGTCGTAGAAGCAATTCATTAGTAGTCCAGGTGAAAGATTGTGGTGGGGACACTGTCGCTGGAGATCCTTGAATCGCTCCCAGGCCTCGTGAAGAGGCTCATTCGGTAGTTGGGCAAACGAGACGATCTGTGACCGGAGCTCCTGAGTCTTCTGATGGGAGTAGTACCTCCCAATAAACTTCGTGTAAACCTCGGTCCAGGTGGTCAGAGATGCCGGTGCAAGTGTCATGAACCAGGCCTTGGCCCGGTCTTTCAATGTCTCTGGAAAGCACCTCATCTTCAACTGATCCTCATTCAGCCCGTTCAGTGGGAAGGTGTTGAGGACATTGTAGAATTCCCGGATGAAGTTAAGCGGGTCTTCGCTCGGGAGTCCATGGAATGCCGGCAGTTGGTTGTAATGAATCATTTTTAGCTCATAATTCCGTGCGGGCTCTGGTAAACAGATACACGAAGTGACTGGCCCGATAACCGGCTGGGCCAAGGTTCGGAGGGTGTTACGAGGCGGTTGTTGCTGTTGCTCATCCATGTTGACGTTACTGCCCTCTGACGATTTCGGGGAGTGCTCGTTTCCTTCGTTAGACTCGAGAGTAAGCTCTTCCAGCAGCTCCCTCAGGCTCTCGTTCACTGATTTGTTGATCGGAGATAGCAATTTGCGTCCACTCCTGGTACGCATACACTAAAACCAACAAGGGTTACGAGCACCGATGATAAGAAAAAGAAAATAAAAATAAACAAGAACTAACACCTAACAACAAAAAGAAATCAAGAGAAACGCGGAAACAAGAAAAATCACAAGAAACAAGAGAAACACTCAAAACAAAATGAATAGGCGCACAAAGTAAGTCCTAAACCTTCCCCGGCAACGGCGCCATTTTGTTGTAGTTCTTTTTACCGGAGTTAAATCAAAAGATTCGAACACCGGGTCGTGTCTCAAGGAAGGTTAGCCGGATTATTTTGTACGATTATTCAAGCACAGAAATGGAAAATAAAAGAAGTAAAAATCCTAAACATTCTAAATCAAGTTTGGAGATTTGATTATCGTCTACTAATTTGAAAAGCAAGTGATTGAACAGGGCAAGCAAACTAGGAATCACAAATTTAATATATAAAGAAGGAGCTAGGGTATCGGGGTCGATCAATTCCGGTTCTCAAAACACTTAACGAGCAATCAAGAGCTCGGTTGAACGTTTCGCTAAACTACTCATCTAGAGGTCTATCCTCAATAACTCTTCGTAACAAGAGGATAGACATAAATAAGCAATTCTTGAAGCAATCAACACATAAGCTATACTATTACGAACAAGCTTATTCCTAACGAGCCTAGATCGAACGATTTCTCCCTTTTCAGTTTTAAAATCGATTAGATAGATCAAGATGGTGATCAATCATCAAAACCCTAAATTAAGCACAACTCGAGAGGATTGAGCAATTATCATGCATATAAATAAAATCAAACCGGAACGATCTTCCCTTAACCCTAGCTAAAGGATTTAGCTACTCATAATGCATTCAACTCCAACACATATAATAATCAAAGCCATTCAATCAATAAGAAGATGAAACGAAAGCTTACGATTGAATAATCCAATGTTGAATACACGAATAACTGAATCCACAAGCTTAATCTTGGTGTTTTCACAATCCTAGATCAAATCCTATGAAGAACTAAGAGAAAAACTGTTTTGGAGTGAATAATAATGAGAGAAAGTCTAAACCTAGGTGAAAAGTGAATGAAAAACTGATCAAAAAACGAAACTTAAAAATCTGCTGTCGCGACCTCCGCGGCCGCGACTTAGACCTCCGCGGCCGCGGCGAACAACATCTCGCGGCCGCGACTTCCTCCGCGGCCGCGACCTCCCCGAGCCAGAAATTGGAATTTACGTGCACCTCGCGGCCGCGACCTCCTCTTCTCCGCGGCCGCGGCGAAGAATTTCTGAACTTTGGTTTTCGGGTTCGTCTTCTCTCGTCCGGACTCGGAATTTGATCCCGTCTTCTCCAACACGACCCCAACTCATCCAACTAGACAGTAGACTTCGCGTAGTCATACACCGATCCACCAAACCTGCACATCACCACCGACAAGAAATACGGAAAACCGGGGAAAACGAACAAAAAGACCAAAAACGACTAAAACAAAGGATAAGTACGAGACGACTCGAAACGGACCAAAAACCAAAGAAAAATACCTAAGTAGGGGAAAAAACAAGCATGAAATAAACAAAGAAAACATGATAAAAGTGGAACGAACAACAGTTACTTCGTAGAAGAAAAAGCGGTATTATATCCGCCAAAACTGGTACCGGTCGATGAGTTGAAGTGTATTAAGTAGTATTTTTCCATTAGTGTGTTGAGTTCGTGACCAATTTGGGATTAAACTTAATTAACCAAATATCAAATATCATAGAAACTAATGTCAGAGTGATTATGGGTCGTATAAATATCATTTGCGACCGAAATTCGGTCTTCTTATGTGTTTATTACAAGTGGTACTAGAGACAGGATATCTGGTACTATCCTGCCATAAAGTGGTACTGCCTTACAATATAACTGGTACTACTTTTTGTAAATGTTGACCACAATTGAAATAATCAATTTTTCTTCACAAAAGTTGGTACTAATCGATCAATAAAAGGTACTACGTAGAAGAAAAAGAGGTACTATTTCCGTCGAAATTGGTACCATTCAATGAGTTGAAGTGTATTAAGTAGTGTTTTTCCATTTGTGTGTTGAGTTCGTGACCAATTTTCGATTACACTTAATTAACGAAATATCAAATATCATAGAAGCTAATGTCAGAGTGATTATGGGTCGTATAAATATCATTTGCAACTGAAATTCGGTCTTCTTATGTGTTCGTTACAAGTGATACTAGAGACAAGATATCTGGTACTAACTCGCCACAAGGTGGTACTGACTTACACTATGACTGGTACTACCTTTTGTAAATGTTGAGCAGAATTGAAATAATCAATTTTTCTTCGAAAAAGTAGGTACTAATAGATCAAAATCAGGTACCACGCAAAATAAGATGCGGTACTATGTTGCCCAAAATCGGTACTATTATCAAAATCGCGATTTCTCTAATCCTTCATGTCTACCATGACACGTGGATCGTTCACACGTGATTTGGATGAAAAAAAATCTAATTGAAAACATATAGGTAGAATTTGGAGTGATCATGTATGATGATTTCTATGAGATAAAGTAAAACATTCAATGAAATGAAGTCTAGTAGTAGTACTTTCTCATTAGTGTATCGAGTTCATGAACAATTTGCGATTAAACTCAATCAAAAACATTTAAAATCTTATATAAACTAATGTCAGAGTGGTCATGGGTCGTATAAACATCATTTGCGACCGAAATTCGGTCTTCTTATGTGTTCATTACAAGTGGTACTAGGGACAGGATATCTGGTACTAACTCACCATAATGTGGTACTGACTTACACTATGGCTGGTACTACATTTTCTAAATGTTGAGCAGAATTGAAATAATCAAATTTTCATAAAAAAAGTAGGTACTAATCGATCAAAATCAGGTACCACGCAGAATAAGATGCGGTACTATGTTGCCCAAAACCGGTACTATTATCAAAATCGCGATTTCTCTAATCCTTCATGTCTACCATGACACGTGGATCGTTCACACGTGATTTGGATGAAAAAAAAGTGGAATTGAAAACATATAGGTAGAATTTGGAGTAGTCATGTATGATGATTTCTATGAGATGAAGTGTAGCATTTAATGAAATGAAGTATAGTAGTTGTGTTTTCTCATTAGTGTATCGAGTTCATGACCAATTTGCGATTAAACTTAATAAAAAACATTCAAAATCTTATATAAACTAATGTCAGAGTGGTCATGGGTCGTATAAACATCATTTGCGACCGAAATTCGGTCTTCTTATGTGTTCATTACAAGTGGTACTAGGGACAGGATATCTAGTACTAACTCGCCATAATGTGGTACTGACTTATACTATGACTGGTAATACCTTTTCTAAATGTTGAGCAGAATTGCAATAATCAATTTTTCTTCAAAAAAGTAGGTACTAATCGATCAAAACCAAGTACCACGCAGAATAAGATGCGGTACTATGTTGTCCAAAATCGGTACTATTATCAAAATCGCGATTTCTCTAATCCTTCATGTCTACCATGACACGTGGATCGTTCACACGTGATTTGGATGAAAAAAAGTTGAATTGAAAACATATAGGTAGAATTTGGAGTGATCATGTATGATGATTTCTATGAGATGAAGTGAAGCATTCAACGAAATGAAGTCTAGTAGTAGTGTTTTCTCATTAGTGTATCGAGTGCATGACCAATTTGCGATTAAACTCAATCAAAAACATTTAAAATCTTATATAAACTAATGTCAGAGTGGTCATGGGTCGTATAAACATCATTTGCGACTGAAATTTGGTATTCTTATGTGTTCATTACAAGTGGTACTAGGGACAGGATATCTGGTACTAACTCGCCATAAGATGGTACTGACTTACACTATGACTGGTACTACCTTTTGTAAATATTGAGCAGAATTGAAATAATCAATTTTTCTTCAAAAAAGTAGGTACTAATAGATCAAAATCAGGTACCACGCAAAATAAGATGTGGTACTTTGTTTCCCAAAACTGGTACAGTTTTAATGAGATGAACTATGTTGACCACAATCGAACAAGGGATTTTCGTTGAAACCAAGTCGGTACTAATTGATAAAAAACAGGTACTGCGTACAAGAAGAAGCGGTACTATTGTTCCCAAAACAAGTACCATTTTAATGAGGTGAAGTGTTGGTACTATTTTTTCATTAGTATGTTGAGTTCGTGATCAATTTTTGATTAAACTTAATTAAACACGTTATAAATCTTATACAAACTAGTGTGAGAGTGATTATTTGTCATGTAAACATCATTTGAGACCGAAATTCGATGTTTTTATGTGTTCGTTACAAGTGGTACTGATGAGCCAATATCCGGTACTATAATAATACAAAATTGGTACTAATGTGAAGAAAATAGGTACTACTACGAATAGAAACTGGTATCAGTTTAAAAGCACCACATCCTTAACTGAGTACTAACTACTGGCAAATGAGTACTTTTACACCAAAAATGCGGTATTAATATTAAAAAAATAGGTATCATTAGGAATCAAATCAAAAAAATCCAAAACATCATCCATTAAACTACATTGTCCACAAACCATCATCCATAAAATTACAATCATCCATCCAACAATCAAACTATCAGACTACTTGTCCAAATCCACAAACCATCATCCACAATATCACACCATCATCCACTTTGTCCACAATCAGGCATCAAACCATCAAAGTCAAACCCTCAGACTACAAACCAAAATATCCAATTTAAACAAATAGCAAACACCAGCCAAACCACCTGTCAACAAGGATGCATATTAACCAAAAAGTTAAAATAAAAAGGGCTCAGTTGAATAGCCTGCTTATGTTTATCAGACAAAACAAGAGTTCGGTCCATCACATCCTTAAAGTAAGAAGGTGGCTCATCGACTTCTAAATTTGGTGCCCTATCACAAAATATAAAACAAAGAGAATTTTCAAACTAAACAAAGAAAAAAAAACATCTTCACAGAAATTCGATTACACAGATAAAAAAGAAAACCATGATGTACAAGACAATAGTACTATAATCACTGAGAAATTCACAATTGGTCCTAATTACAGAGAAAGGCCCTAATTACTAAGAAATTCAATTACACAGAAAGGCCCTATTATAATTTAAACTCAGAAATTCATTTGTACCAGAGACCAAAATACATGTACAAAGACAATGCATCATAACAGATCAATTTGCATCACTGGATCACTCATAGAATACAGAATAAAATGGAAAGGGTCATGAGAAAGTTGATAACAAATGAAAAAAATTAATCCAATTTGGACAATAAAAGCAGTTCATTAAAACACCCAAACAGTTAGACTTCAAGTCCATTAACTTCAAATAAAACATTTTTGCAAAACAAAACACACTGCCTGTGACTTGTGATATATATCAATATTACATTAAAAACTTGAAGGGCATAATTTTTTGGCCAAAAGAACTTCAAACTGTTCAAAACAACACAAAAATGATAATAAAATCAGTCCCAAGCTTAACATTTTATCAGAAATCATCCAATAATATCCGCAGTCAAAAATTGAATAAACTGATTAAATTAAAACACATGAGAGCAAGTTAAACCGATTGGACCTCCAACTGGACGTCGCCAACGTAATTCGAGCCGGAAGAAGAAAAAACCGTGTCAAGTTTCTCTTTGAGGCCATCACACAAACAACATCCGGGCTTTGAGTAAAGTACCAGCTTCTTCGGCTGAGAGGAAGACGAGAAGGAGGCTAACGTCCCTAATAACGGGAACCCAGAATTCCGTCCGGTGGGTTTAACAGATGATCAAGCTGCAACAAATTTAAATAATTAAGCAAATAAATAATACATTAAAGCGGATAAACTGAAATTCATAACTCTCCAAAGTTTCTAGATCAGGATAATCAATGCCAATGTTCTTAAGAACCTGAGTATAGCAGTTCTATAACATTAGGTTAGATGAAAATATAAGGAGTTATATTGAGAAAAAAACATAAGGAGTTATATTGAGATTAATGAAAATAAAGCATATCCAAGGTTAGATGCCAAAACCAGAGTATAGCAGTTCTATAACATTAGGTTTCAAATTATCTTTAAAAACAATCTCATCACAGCTATATATAACATTTATATTAAATTCATCTCTTTGAGTATATAACCAAATAGAAAACCTTGAGGTCTATAAATCTTAAGTCACGGATGAACAAAATCATGTTAAACAATAATAACATACTACATAATACAAAATAAAGAAAATGATTCAAATTATACCATTATATGGTGTACATAGTTAAACTTTAGCTTCATGAATCAACCAGAAATTGCTAGCTCCTACTGAATTTCATTCAAAACACAATTGGCGGATAATGAATAAACAGTGAATAGTGGTAACACACCAAGTGAATGATGCCAATGTTCGATAGTGATTTCATTGTTTCAATATCGCGATCCAACTGTTATTTTCAGTCCAAAGCCCTAAATTAAAAAAAGCCCCAAAATTGAAATAAGCCCTAAAATTAGGAAAAAATCCCCAAAAATCAGAAATTACCTTTGTTAATGCATTGGCGGGTGTCGAGGAGGAGGACGGTTTGTGCGGAGATTTCTTTTTCGAGCCGGCCATTTCTTCCCGCCGGAGAGATACGAACGGCGATTGAGACAAAGGAGAGACGAAGGCAACGGGAAAAAAAGAGAGAGAGAGAGAGACGACGGCGACGAGAAAATTGGGGGAGAGGAATGAGACGGCGAACGACGAACGATTTTGAGGAAAGAGGAATGAGACGGCGAAGAGAGTAGATGCGAAGAAAGAGACGACGAAGAACGAGAGTGGAGAGAGAGATTAATTTATTATCAGGTAAAATAAATCAATAATAATAGAAATAGTATTTATATGGGGAGTTGAGAGGAAAGATAAATTTGTATTAGGGAGTTGAGAGGAAGTTTTAAAGTGGTGGGGACTGAGGAGGAATTTGAAATGTGCATTAGGGATTTTTTAGGAAATAACCCACAAAGTTCATTTCATATCTACAATCTATCTATATATAATAAGAATTACTATTTACCAAAAATAGTAGCAAAAGAATAGGTCAAAATTAAATGCAGCCTATAAATAGTAAGTTTTATTATTTTTTTTATTTTTTTCCTTAAAAATCATATAACATTAAATGTTACTTTAAATTTTGGGCTTTAGTTCATGTCATTATTTAAAAAATAAGGCTAAGATTTATTAAGTGCATATGTTTTTATTTTTATTTTTTTCTTAGAAACAATGAGCAACATTAAAATCTTAGTCTTCATATTTATAAAATCTCAATTCAAAATATAACAAAAGTTTTAGAATCTCGGTCTTTATATTTGTGCTTTTAGAAAAATATTGAACACTAAAAAATATTCTTTAAATTGCATAATCAATCAATTAATTCTATTTTTTTTTTAAATTACTATGTTTATTTTTTACTAATATGCATAAAGTAAAAATAATTAATTCATCTTTAGATATATAATTTATAATCTTAATATACTATCATTTGGTGTAGACATTTATTATATGAATCATAAAATATTTTTATTTCATAAAATCAAATATATTTAAAGAAAATAAGAAAATTTCTTCGGATCAATCGAGTGATTGAATTAGGACTGTCTAGGTTGATTGTATTACTTTTAGGTGATATTTAAAATAGTTAAAAAAATTTGACACAACGTGGTTGGTCCCAAGTGACTATGTTATGTAACAGTTCGACCACACCAAATTGATTATTGAACCTAAATATAAATTTTATATTGAAAATATTTTATTACGTGAATGTGATGTAGTCAAACTTCAAATAATCGACTGGTGTTGACGGATTCGAGAGCAAATATTTTAATAAAGCGAACTAGACTGGTTATAAACCAGTGCTTGATCCATCCGGTCGGACTGTGTCCAACCCGGTATTCAAAAACAATGAATAAATTATGATTAATGTTATATATATATTTAATTTATAATACAATCATAATATTATTTTTCCGTGCATCAACGGGCCACGCACTAGTTCAAATAGAAAATAATTTATGATTAAAAATTCATTCATTAGAATGATAACATAAAAACATCAGCAATAGGAACCCGTTCTGCCCAAATTCACAGCAATGGCGGATTACCATTTCGTGTACAAGGATTTGGAAGGAGCTTCGACGCAGTGGGATGATATTCAGAGGAAACTCGGAAATCTGCCTCCGAAGCCGGCGCCGTTCAAGCCGGCCCCTTTCGCGCCCGCTGAAGATGAAGATTCGAAACCGAAAGGCAAGGATTGGCTCGACGAGAAGACCGAGGAAGAGCTGCAAGATCTCGAAGATGATCTCGACGACGATCGATTCCTTGAAGAATACAGGTACTTAATATTGATTCCAAATTCGATTGTTGAAGCATAGGAAATGACTAGCCTTGGATTTTTGCAAGATTGTTTTACAAAGAATTGATATGCATTTGTTGTTAGCCTGCTGATTGGATCAGCATCAGCAGGATCTTTGTTTTACTTGTTTTTGAGATATGGGCTCACCAATGGCAGCTAATTTTTTTTGATATGGGTGAAATAAATGGTTTTTTATTTGAGACTGATCTTTCATTACTTCAGTAACAGTCTTAATGACCGATTTCTCAAACTAAAGAACCTGCCTTTTCTCAGTTTCATGACGATAAAGGATGGAAAATAGCTGTAGGTAGTGCCAACTTTCGAATTGAGATCATGATTGCTGATGATGTTTATATCCATTTGATTTTGATAGGAAGAAGAGGCTGGCTGAAATTAGAGAATCAGCCAAGATCGCAAGGTTCGGTTCAGTGATTCCTTATATTCACAGTTACCCAGAGTGTAGGCTGCTATTGCAATGTTTAGAAGATTTGTCTAAAAGATACCACGCGACAAAGTTTGTCAAAATAATATCTACAGAATGTATTCCAAACTATCCCGATCGTAATCTTCCTACTATATTGGTGTATTACAATGGTGCTGTGAAGGCAACTCATGTGGGGATACAGAGTTTTGGTCGTAGGTGCACCCCCGAGAGTATGTCGTTTTTGTCTCTTCCTCTGTACGTGCTTTTGAGATTCTGAGTCATCTTTTCTTGCACAAGTAATTGTTATAAATTATAATAACCCGGGAAGTATGTCATTCATCACTCCTTCTTTATGTGCTCTTTAGATCTTGAGCTGTCTTGTCTTGAACAAATATAGTTTCTAGTGGCATGAGTTACTGAGTACTTCTCATGTATTCCCCTTGAGAAATTTGAGATATCTATTGAACAATCAATCTATCTTGGATGCTGGATTTTATACTGATGGTTCATGTGCCCATTTTTAGATTTGATAAACCAGTCAGGGCAAAAATGGGGGAGGACAGGGCGGAAGTTTGAACAGGTTGATCCACATGAAATATATGCAAAATGCATGAAGAGGTCTATATGTATAGAACAACGTTAAATATATGTTTGAAGACCCAGGAAAAACTAGAGTTAGAAACTGATTGTTCACCATAGCTTATGACTTATGAGCTTCTGTTATGTGTTCTCCGCAACGTGTTCTTTACATGGGCGCACTACACTTTATTTTAGCTCTGTTTTGTTCGAGTACTATCAAGTGAATCTTGATTATCGATTGAGAGTGTTAATGAAATTGTATATGTTTGGATCTTTTTAGGTGTTGCTTTGGTTCTTTGTCAGTTAGACCCTGTCCTAAATGATGGGCAAGGGGGAGAGCAATCCAGAGATGCCGTACTTGCTGGAGTCAGGAAGAAGTTTGTGGAGAGGGCTGTGAAGGACCATGAAGATGGTGATGATGATGGATCTTCGAGTGACTGATAAATCATGTTGTATCTGATGGAGTGATATATTTTGTTGGTGCATTATATCTGCTAGCAGATTCAGAAGTTTGTGCGGCGAGGAACATGAGTTTTTAATATGTCATATGAAAAGAACATCTCACACATTTATAATGTGCGTGAGGTATGTAATAACTTTATGAGTGTCCATTTTTCTTTAAAACTTGAGCAGAGATCCAAGTGAGTTTTTCTGCAATTGGTCTGTCAGCTGTATTTTTAGAAGCATCCATCACCACATTTATCTAATGCTGACTAGGGCAGCCCTTAACGAGCCGAGCCCGGCTTGGCTCCTTAAGTAAACGAGTCAAAAATTGAGCTCAAGTTCGGCCCATTTATCAACATTAACGAGCTAAGTTTAAGCAAATCTCAAGTTTTAATGAGCTTAACTATAAAAAATTATATAAAAATTCTCTTTTCAAGCCTTATCGAGCTGAGCTGAGCGGAGCCCGGCTCGTTTACAAAACAAGCATTAAGCAAGCTCGAACTCGGCTTGCTTAATAAATGAGTTGAGCTGAAGTCGACGAGTTGAGTTCACAAGCGGCTCATTTCGTTTAAAGCCGATAGAAGAAAGCTCATTCATGTAATCACCCCTGAATAATTTCAGTCAACACTCTAACTGTAGCTTGTTTTTTAACAGCTGACAAAATCCAGAAAAGCTCATTCATGCAATGACCACTGAATAATTACAGCAAACACTCTTAACTGTAGTTGTTCTGTTAGTGCTCACAAGTCACAACTACATCAGATGCAACTATACTAACTCTATAAACAGCCTTCATCATGTCAAGACGCTCTACTTTTATATTTAAGCTTGAGAAGCCTGCTTCAGTTTACAAGTCTCCCGCACAAGAATATCGCCATATGGTTTCTCCTGCTCCACATCTATGCAGCCTTGCGTTTTCAATACCTGTAAAACCCATATCAATTTATTATACCACATCAATTACATGCTCATCATGTCTCAAATTAAAAGCACAATAATTTATTGTGTTTTGACATTGACACACTTTCTAAAAAATTATTTCAGGAGGTTAACAAAAAAGTTCTACCAGCATCTCATAGAATAGCCTCGAGCTCTCTCTTTTTGTTTTTCTAGCCAACAACTGTGACAAGTTCAGCACTTGTTTTTCGTGTTTTCTTTTACTCAGGAATATCTTAGTAAGGTAGCTTCCCACAACCCTGCTCACAGTTAATAAATGATGAATTATCATAACCATATTTAAAATATTAGTATATTACACTGTACCAGCAGTGGACGAATAGTTCCAAATCATACCTTGTTCTTGCAGAATATGTGCCTGAAATCAAAGAATATCGGTTAGCGAAAAGTAGTAGTTTACATTTAACCAAAATTTCCAGCTTTTAAAATGTATAAATAAAATTGTACACACTTGCCTTCTCCCTGGTTATCTCCTTGGAATGAACTTGTGTCCTGATAATAAACATGTTAGTTTCAGACATATCTCCTTCAAGGGTCGAAGCAAACTAACACTTGAAGACTCTTTAACTCTAATACTACACAGATCAGAAAATTTTATACATCCACCATGAGCAAAGAAACAGTCTTTATGATCAACCACTAGAACCCGAAAGCCATGAAAAAAAATAAAAATAAACCCCACTTCCATGCATGAATGTGTTACTGGGTAGTATGCGAATGCTAAACAGCAACTAGAACATAGTACCTCTTGGAATTCAAAGTCTGCTTCTAGCATTTGATTTGCATATGGGATTTTCTCAACACTTTCAGACGAGGAGGTGGGTTCCAGGATGTTTGAATCGGCATCTGCCCCTGCCTCATGTGACGATCTCACTGACTTCAGATGAGTCACAGGTGTACCTGGAGCAATAGGAGGTTGTTCTTGAGATATTATTACATCACCACCAACTTGTTCACAATCCACATGGGCAACCGGAGATTTGATGCATTCATCTTGGTCCATGGATAATTCCACCAATTTAATGGCTGCAAAATTGCTCCATTTCCGTTCGAGGTCACAGAGATCTGCAGAGATGACTGCATATGCATGATATATAAATATATAAGGTGTTGAAACTTGAATTTTACTTGAAAGTCCAGTAAAATATCATATTACATCAATTATGGTGTGCATTTACCAGGAATTGAAGGCTCCACGAAACTTTGAGTAATAGAAGCAAGTTTACGAGCTCTCCAGGCATGTAAAAGAGTGTGAGGAGAGTCTTTTTTCTGACGTTTTAGATCAGTTGGATCATCTATCCAGCTTCTGAATACTCTACAATAAAAAACAATCGACAAACTTCTAAAGTAAATGCAAGCCATTAGAATCTCTCATCCAAAATAAGATACCCTGTGAAGAAATTGTAGATCAAGTGACCAAGAATTTTGTTATCACATATTGTAATACATCTGCTCTGTTACATTTTAAGGTTTAGGGGATATTTCATATAACAACGAGTTCTGGAGACATACGTATTAGAGACCACAATTGTCTCATCAAACAATATCTTCGACTTCCGCTTCAGAATTTTCGGACACTCCTTTCTGGCAGGAGTCTGAACAGTTGCAACCTCAGGTTTACTCGAACCTATTTCTGAAGAAGCAAAATTTGGATATAAGCATACATGCAAATTCCAATGGAATACAAAAGCTATAAACAGCTCATGACAAATAAAAAAAAAAAAAAATGCTTATGAATAAAACAATAAAAATGGAAAGTTATGATACTGCACGTATATACTAGTACGAAGAAAATTACATAATTGTTCCTCCAAACAGAGTAAAAAATGGTCAGGAATGCGCAAATATGGACCACAATCCATAATACAGCATGCAGTTCTTTTTGGTATCATGTACAGACGCTAATCAATCATAAAGAAAGTATCCGCATGAAGAATTTACTAAATAAAATGCAAAGTAATCACGTGGAAGCTTTGGGTCTGGAGTTACAATAGACATGGGAAATTCTTTTCGTTTTTGGCTCGTCATGCTCTCTGGGGTAACCACCTCCAAAGATTTCAACTTGTTCAAGCCTGTAGGCTGTGGTTTATCAACTGATCCAGTTAAGGAACCAGGTGGTTCACCCTCCTGAAAATACGACTGACTCTCGCAATTATTGTCTTCAATGACAACTTCATGCTGTTTTTCAGATGGCCCATTGTTGACTTGTCGCTTTTCTGCTTCATCCAACATTTTGAAACTATCTTTGTGAACTGTTCCCAAACTTGCTATTGAATCGGTTCTTTGAGGAGATATATTTGCAGGATTTTGAACTGGTCCACAAAACCTTGGACTTATATCCTCTGTTTCAAGTTCAGACATTACCATGGGATCCAGACGGTCTTCTAAAGTAAACAAATTTTCCCTGAGTCTCTCTAAACTTGGTGCCAAATCAGGCTTACTATCACTTGGTAAGCTAGCAAAAGAATCTGACACCATATCATTAGTCTTCTCGGGTATACTAGTCGTGATATCCTTGTTAGAGAGCTTATCATGCAATTGTGAATCTTCAGCCTCATCCAACGCAATAGGTTCTACAAGATCTTCTAGAGAAAATCTTGCGCCACGCAGTGCCTCCATGCTAGAGAACGAAATGTTCATGTTACATGTTGAACCCACAAACGAATCCTGATTAACATGGTGGGATAAGAGCACGCTGCATCCGGAAATTTCAATTATCTCAATAAAACATTGTCCACATTACATCTTTAAGGGGGGGAAAGGAAAGAAAAAAAAAAAAGGCTTGCTAGCTTACTCTCTGGGTGGTGTGTAAGCTTCAGAAAATGGCATTTTCTCCTGCAGACAAAAGAGTAAAGCCAAGACAACATTTTGTTAAAACACTTCCGACCCAGCAATTTAATCATGAACGTCGTCTCTGAATGGGCGAGAGTCAGGTTGACGAAAAATTAAGACAATCTTCCCTATTGCCTTGTGTTCATTTTTCTTTACTTTAGCAAATGAAACTAAATTCCAAA
>BKCP01004738.1:71513-107339 GCA_008636005.1 Striga asiatica | reverse complement strand
ATGTACTACTACAGGCTTTTCCTCGGCCATCTGACACATAAGATATAAATTATGAAAATTGCAATTGTGAAATGATGGTAGCAATAGGTAAAACAGTAATACCTTCACGCATATCCCTTTCATGTAATCTCACATTTCCACTGCACAGGACATTGATTACAAAGAAAAATGTAAAAATTACAATTGTCAAATGCCACAACTGATAGCTTATCTAGAAACAACCATAAGACAGAGAAATTGACGGAAGCTCACCCTACTAAGTCTTGATTTTCCAGGTCGAGATCAAATGCATCAAGCTCAAACCTCTTAGGTAAAGTGATAGAATAGTAACGCGTCTGTGAGGGCCCAATTCTGGCTCGTTTGTCTTTTACAGTCTTCAGGCCACATAATTTATTCAGTACTTCGTTGCAATCGTCAAATAAATATCCAACTTTCTTCGAGTATATTCTCACGACGCCCAGGAGAAGGAAAGCTAAGATTCTATGAGTGACCACAGGAACTTCATCATATAGAATCTTATCTGAGAAGCAGCAGTCACAGAAAATGAGATGAAGTGTATCAAATCATATATAAAGAAGCAAATGAAAAATACTTCTACTAATAATATAACCGACAAAATCTCTTTTGGCTTTTACACAATGACTTCATGTGTCAAAATTCTTAAAATAGTGAGACTTTGAATAAGGCAAAGAAAGCCAATGTGCAGGGATAGAACTGTATCTTGATATGAATAATGTTCAGTACTATCACATGAAAAAATAAGACAAATAAGCCTTCCTACAAATTATTACACAGATTATTAAGTAGCCACACCTATATAGTATATAGTATCTTCAACATTAGCACATCTGCCTAATAAGTTACTGCATCACCATTGTCGTTTTGTTCTTCACATATTCGGTAGTGCGTTGACTATTTCCATTCATATTACAGTTGGAAAGACATCATAAACCTTTCGAACCTATATCCCCCTTACATGATAGCCAGAAATGGCGTCATATATACAGATAGAATCATCCATAGGCCAATGGACTAACTATAGCTAGCAAGTCAAAAAAAAATCATCCATAATTTTAGGAATTCAAGGAGAGGGATAGCTCTAAACTCATAGACTGACATGTTTTCTACTGTCTCTAGCGAAAATAAAATAAATAAATAAAGCAAAATTCAAAACTAAGAAGGTGATTGAGTTTGAAACACAGCTAAACCAGTTAATCAATTAAACCACAAGCTGCCATCCTAGTTGAGTTATGTATGGGTGTTTGTGTGCGCGAGATACAAATGGATTGTTCTGAAAATGTATAGAACATTTGATATAGAAGTTTCTAAATTATAAACAACTGTATAAGACCAACCATTGGCCAGCCAAATTCCCATATAACTTAAAATTTCCATAGGAGATGGTCCCAAAAAAAACTAAAAAAGAAAATAATAACTAAAATCAAACAGCCCGGAGAAAGGCAAGCTAAGGAAAATAGTTTTAAATCGAAACACACACACGCACGCACACCATAAAATGCTATCTTTCCGACAAAATGTTATCTGCAACCAAGGGGGGAAAAAGGGGTCTGAGAGATCTGCATGAAAAGAAGCAAAGAGAGATGAAGCGAGAAGCAAAAAATGATGAGAGACAGACCCACAGAAGAAGAAATGTTGGTCTGCTGGACTTGGTCTTTGTTGAGCCTCCTGTGACAATGAGCGGCCAACCAAACGATGCCTAAGGCCCCCTTCTTTGATAGCAATAACTGCGAATAAAACATGCCCTCTTCTTCTTTCTGTATATCAGAAACTCAAAAGCTTGTCTGCGTGCCTAAAATGTGTTCAAATTCACAAAACGGTGTCTGCAACTGCGAAATGGAAGGGAAATGAAAATTGCGTTTTTGTGTATGTGTGTGTGGAGACAAAGGAAAAAACGGTCGACCTCCAGTCTCCAGGGAGGTGTGCTATGAAAGAATCTTTTTCTCGAGAATTGTATAAAAATGAGGTTTGCTTTTGACGAGGTTGTTTTCACCGCCTGCCGAGTTTCGGATAAACATCCAAAATTTACCATTTCACCCATTTATCCCTTTTTTTTCCTTCTTCATGAAATGTTTTGTAAAATTAAGGGGAAAACGAAAATCACTTTTAACAATTAAATTATATCAAACTTTAATATACATTTAGGCTTGGAAAAATCACTTTTAAGTTTTAACAATTAAATTATATCAAACTTTAATGTGCATTTTGCCTTGGAAATTTAAATACATTTTTCTAAATATCAAGGTATTGCACGATATTGATAATGTTAAAACCTAGTAAACATTTCAGTTTTGGTACCCTAGTTACACCTACTTTTCAATTTTGATATCCTTGGTTTCCACTTAATCACTTGTAGTCATTCAAGTATTTAAAATCCATCAGTTTTGGTCAAAATTGTCAGTTGACCGTGAGTAAACTGACGGTCACCTTCTCTAGCAGGTTGTCTCCTTCTGCAAGCGATACAAAATGGTAGGCATCTCCATTACAGCAGCACAAAGCCGACAGTGAAGGAAAAAAAAAAAAGAAGAAAATCTTGCACCATGAGCAGTTCAAAAGGAAGCTGGAACTCCGAGATTAATGGTGCTCCAATGGAGATGACCTACAATTGTGGACTAAAAGTGTACTTAAAGACCTCTTGGACCCGAAAGAATCTGGGAAGAAGATATTGGGCATGCCCTAAATATGGGGTAATTAATTTTTATTTTCTTTTTGTTTTTGTTTTCTTTTTTTTTTCAATTTGGCTAATGTAAATGTAACAAACATTTGTAAAAAAATTTGCAGAACTTTGGTTATTGTGGAATTTTTATATGGTTCGATCCGAATATTTGCGAAAGAGCAAAGAATATTATACCCGGTTTGCTGGAAAAATCAAATAAACACCAACATCAAATTGAACAATACAAGTTGAAGAATGCTGAAATCGAAGCTCAGCTATTAGTGGCAATGAACAAGGTGGATGACATGAACAATGCATTGGTTGTGTGCAAGAATAAGATCGAAAAATTATGGGTGCTATAATTCTTCTTCATTGTTGTACCTTATCACATTATGTTTTAACTAGATTTAGATAGTTATGGTTGGTGTAATTTGAAGTATTGTTATGTAATGGTTTATGCAATTCATGTACCGTTTGCAGTATGAAAATTTTGGAGTAATTCTCTCATTTGGTTTTCAATGGATATTGTTATGTATTTGCAATACGAAGAAGAAATGATCCATAAACACAATAGAAATTGCATCAACAAAACCTAAACAAACAAGTTACACCAACAAACCCCAACAAAACGTGAACCACCAACTAAATATGATCATGTGAAGTCAATGTGACTATAAAGCCAATTAATTCACCAAAAACACAACAACCACAAAGAACCATTCCCATTGCATGTCAAACCAAAAACACAACATCCAAACTAAGTTTCATACCAATAAACATCACTAGAAAACAAAGGTTTTATTCCAATACACAATACAACAATATTGTTTTTCAAACTTGTTACCGATAAGCGAAAAACTCTAATTTGTTCAGCTGAAAAAGAACCTTAATTTTTAGGGCACCGCTCACCATAATCAGATAATATGGATCCCTCAAAATTAACCATATAATTTCCATTAATTCTAAAAATTGGTGACAAATTGAACTGAAAAAACTTACCGTATTGAGGTTGCAACCCACATATAATCCTTCTCGCCATGTATTCAGATGGGTCGTCGCAATTCTGAAGATGGTCGTCCCAATTCTAAAGATGCTCGTCGCAAGTCCGAAATGTTGGGATCTGTGAGGATCTCGTTATGTACAAATCACGAATTCAATAGCAAACGTAAACCTATGCGCAGCGGAGCTAAAGGTTTGACGTAGGGAACTTACGGCTTAAAATTTATGTAGATCTGGCTGACCACGAACGGTTGACCGCAATTGATTGACCGCAAATCACGTCTTGGGTTGCACGAACAAGATCAGATCAAAATCGGATCAAACGGATGCAAACAGATCAAAATGAGTTTTTGCAGTCAGGCTCCTTCCGGCGGCGCGTGAGGGCGCGTGCAGCGTCGGAATATGGCGACATCGGCGGTGATGGAAAGTTCTCGTCGATACGGTCGTTTGGGTATACTGTACGTCTCAATCGGACTTCCGGTTAGTTCTGTAGGTCAAAATATATTTCGTCTCGGTTTACCTACAAATCTTCTACTGTATTACTCAATACACCCTTCTTCAACTTGTACCAGTGGAACAACAAGAAGAAGATAAACCTCGAATGAGATCTAGAGAGAGAGAGGCATGTGAGGCCTGTATCTCGTGTGAATGAGACTTCTGTTCTCTTCTCATGAGCTTAATGATGTATATATAGAGCTACAGTAGGGACTCTAATCCTTAATTAATTAGACTAACTGTGGGCCAAGCCCACTCCTCTAATTAATTAAATAATATTAATGGGCCACCAACATTATATTATTGCACTCCCTCTTCCTAGCCCAAATTACATTTGAGACTCCAATAATAATTACTCGATTTACCTCCCCACGTTTAAGATATAATGTCCATTAATTAATTCGATTACTGACAATCAAGAATTAATTAATTTATTATTATTTCACCGAAGCTAGCGCTCGTTCATCACATTCTTATTATGCCGGAATTTAATCCACCTGCAGGGTTTAGCATAACAATCCTTCATGAACTCACTCCGGGGACATCATCAAACTAACGCACATGGTGACCGTAAATATCCTAACAGCACATCCTATATATAATAATATTACCCAAAACAGTAGGAATATTAATCCAGCGAACTGAACCTCACCCATGTGAATCAAAGTAATATATATTATACATATCTGCCTGTTTAATATCTTACGGGTTAAGAGAACGCAGTAATTAACCGAGGCCTAGTTCATTTACGACGATCAGTATAAAATGAACTTCTCCTCTCTGGGATCCTGTTCAATACATAAATGTACTAGTGCAACTAATCAGTCAAGACAAACTGTACAGTAAACACTACAACCGTTCGGATGGAGTGTTCATGTCCATCTAGGTTGTGAACAACTATTCTTGTTCGCAAGTAACTGATAGAGTGATCTTCGGTTCGCCCGATGACGACCCACCCTATCTAAGTGCAGAACAACAGAACGTAGAACTTGTTTAATCTAACATGATTCTCATTCATAAAGGGTAAATGTGTAATAACATGCAAAGCCAAGCTTTCAGTATATAACACTAACACGAAATTGAAGCTCAAATACACCAATACACCACTTGATTGAGAGAAGTCCAATAAATTTTTTATAGGTAAAAGATTAGAATATGTTTTCTTTTAATTAGGTCTGTTCGATGGTAGAAGTTAGGGGCAACTGATTAATTATGTTTCTTTGGAGAAAGCAACCGGCTAGAGAAGGTGGCAATCGTTGACTCACGGTCAACTGATAATTTGGGCAAAAATTGAAGGATTTTAAAAGCGAAAAGAAGATATAAACTCTAACATTAAAATTAAAATTTTCGCTAATATTAACCTTTTAAAAAAAAAAACGCATTGACAAGAATAACGATACTTTTCTATCTTTGGAGAAACAGAAAAGGAAGAATTGGATTGAAATAATTTCCAATGTTATGGTCTATAAATTCAAATTTTAGGTTGTGCTTGGTAATTGGTACGTTAATTAATATACTCAATACTAGTACGTAACCCGTGCGATGCACGGGATATAAAATTTGGAAGAATAATATAGTCTCACTTGCATTAGGATCGAAATTGAAATCATTAAAATACATAGGAACATTGTTGAATCATAAAAAGTTCGGTAACAATCATAAATTATTAAAAACCTCCTTGTACACAACATTATGAGTTTGATTATTTGGTAACTCCTCATTATCACAAACTAATATTTTCAACCCCTTCTATTATTTACACGCGAAGCAGCAATATATAATTGGCCGTGACTAAAAACCGGTTTCTTCAAGAAAAGACCAACGTGCGATAAAAAGAGTTTTTAAAAATTGAAAAGTCAAGGCAATCAGTTCAGATTAATTAAAGGTCAAAGAATATTCGCTCCTTGAAATAAAGACGTGTGCTATCATTAACCAAATATCCGGTTATTGATATAGAGTGGTTACCAAAAAATAGAACGCGATAAGGACGCTTCATGGAAATATCAATGGGATAAGGTCATAACAGATCGCTATACATTTTAACTATAAAAGCTCATATGGAATGATTTAATTAGATGTGTGAAAATGACATAATTAATGAGAAGTGTGAAAAGAACAAAAACTTACTGGTTTTAGAAAATATTTAATGCAAATCCGACATTGACCATAATTTGACCTACTATTTTGGATAATTAGGACAAAAACTTACCAATTTTAGAAAATATTTAATGCAAATCCGACATTGACCATAATTTGACCTACTATTTTGGATAATTTTATCCAAAATAGTAGGTCAAATTATGGTCAATGTCGGATTTGCATTAAATATTTTCCAAAACCAGTAAGTTTTTGTTCTTTTCACACTTCTCATTAATTATGTCATTTTCACCCTTCTCATTAATTATGTACTTTTCACACTTCTCATTAATTATGTCATTTTCACACTTCTCATTAATTATGTCCTTTTCACACATCTAATTAATTCATTAATTACGACGTAATTATCATAAATTATTCCATCTGTTAAAATGTATAGCGATCTGTTATGACCTTATGCAATTGATATTTCCATGAAGCGTCCTTATCGCGTTCTATTTTTTGGTAACCACTCTATATCAATAATCGAATATTTGGTTAATGATAGCACACGTCTTTATTTCAAGGAGTGAATATTCTTTGACCTTTAATTGATCTGAACTGATTGCCTTGACTTTTCAATTTTTAAAAACTCTTTTTTTAAATATTTCGGCTTAAGATTCGGATTTCATTATACAAGTCATCGGATTGTTTGAATGAAAATGAATGAAAAGAACACCAAAAGCAGGTAGCCTTATTCATATAACCAATCCTAAAATATTAGTTTTTTCACCAAAAAGAGACAAATCCTAGAAATCCTAAAATATTAGTTTGTTCACCAAAAATATTAGTTTGATTTTTAGGATTTATCTCTTTTGAATATTAGTTTGTGATAATGAGGAGTTACCAAATAATCAAACTCATAATGTTGTGTACAAGGAGGTTTTTAATAACTAGTACAGAGCCCGTGCGATGCACTGAGTGCACAATTTTAAGGCTATTTATCCATACTTATAATTATATACATGAATACAGAAAAATGTACGGGATATATATAGTACGTGACCCGTGCGAAGCACGGGATATATTTATTTGAGGAATACTATATTATAAGATGCAATATTCAATAAAAGTTTTTTATAATACGCAGGAAAATTACAATAAGATAGTATTCGACAAACAAACAATCATATATTATTAAAGACCACCCTGTACACAACATTATGAGTTTGATTTTTCATACAATAATAATAAGATTTTTTGTAAAAAGATAAGAAGAAATTTTCAATCTACACAAACTTTAAACATTAGGTGTATTTACGTAAACCAATGACTATATAGACAACTAAACCCTTCAATTTAGGCTTGACATCTACTTTATATATGGGTGACGTAAAATAAGGATTTAATTTTGACCGATTAAATCTTTATTCATAGGCTTGACATATAAAACTGATTTGATGGGATTTTCTTAACTAAACCGATGCTATGGGATAAAACAAATCTATACTTACCTTTGACTTTTCCAACAAAGGTAAAAAAATGGGTTCTGATTTTTATCCCATAACAAATCTTTAATGTCAAGCCTATAAATACCAAAACAAATCTGTAATTAATATCATTTTATTTCCAGCAAGCATTAATTACCTTTGACTTTTCTGCCTACTATTTCTAGTAAATAGGATGACTTTTTATATAAGTATAGATTTCATATAATTCAAAGACTGAGATCATAAAAAAGAATCCTAAAAACTGAAACAATATATTTGCATAATTTAAGGCCATTAAGAAATCGATCTCTAAACCAGATTTGATTTTTAGAATATGTTTTTTCATTTCGAATTCCATACAAAATGGAATTCTTTCCAACCAATAGATGTCATAGCAAATATTAACTCTTAACTATTAGACTATTAGTACATACCGAGCAAATTGTGTACTGATTTTAGAAAGTTAAAATGATTCATGTTAGGTAATTTACATTTTATGCATGTTGAACGGTGGGTTTTAAATATTGTTTCATAGAATGTAAAAATGTATTATATTATTTTTATGAGATGTTGAATTTGAAAATTAATAGAATTCTTCTTCATAGGAATTTTAAATGTACCAATATTCTTTGGTATACACTACTAATAAAATCTATATTTAAAGTTTATATTTTTTTTTACCGAAAAAAATTCCTTAATTTAAGGAATCATATATCTTCAATCAGTCCACATCTATATACATTCTTCACAATTTTAAATCTTGAATTTGATGAGAATTCGTATCTATGAGTACAAAACATGGTTTAACAAATTAATTTTTTATTATTATTCCAGCCATACTTCTTTATACGATTTTTTGTGAAAATACAAAAGTAAATTCTTAATTTTAAACCAGTCGTACATTAAAGAGTACAAATTTGTTGAAATTACAAAAGTAGTTTTTTACTTTTAAACAGACGTAAATTTAAATCAGTCATAAAAAAGTAATATTTGTTTACCATTTAAATATTAAATCAGCCGTAATTAATGTTGTTTGTTTTAGTTGCCACGATTTACTCCAAACTAAATTAACAATTGCCATGATTTAAGGGCAACATTTAATGTTACTCTATTTTTAGGAGACATTAAATGTATTTGGCCGAAAAAAACTTGCTAAAAGTGTTAAATGGTTAATCTTTTAATATAATGATAGATATATGATTTTTACTGAATTTTTTATGATTCAACAATGTTCTTATGTATTTTAATGATGTCAATTTCGATCCTAATGCACATGAAGTTATATTATTTTTTTCAATTTTACATCCCGTGCATGGCACGGGTTACGTACTAGTTCTTATTATATAAGTATAGATTTCAGATTAAGCAACCGCTATCAGTACTGGACTACTACTTGGACTCGAGTAGAATATTTGGAACGTTGAGCCAATCCCCAAAACAAACCTACCCACATCCATGAATCTATTTTTTNTACCCATAACTCAGCCATCTCCTTCCCCCCATCAACCACAAAATGCACTTCCTTATTCTTCCTCGTCCTCACGTGAAACATCCCATCACCTTTCCTTCCCTTGTTCCTGACGAAGCTCTCACTCGGCCCCACCTCCACTTGTCGACAAATCACATTCCGACAGCTCGACTTTCCCCAACTCAAAATCCCTGCAGACCCCACCATTTTCAGCAACTTCCCGTGCGAAGCTCCTTTCCCTCCCTTGGTGTGCTTCTGCACGCGCGAACCGCTCAATACAACTTCTCGACCGAGCGCATTAAGTATCTCATTCTCGGCCTCCTCGTTAAGCGTTTCCCTAACAAGTGACAGAGCCGATTCCCCCTTGGCGTTCTTCATCCCCACGCGGGCCCCACAAGATAATGATAGTAGTCGACACATCTCGGCATTGGCTTCTTTGGCAGCCAGCATGAGTGGCGTGTACCCATCACAATCTGAGGCATTCACATCGTAGCCTTTGCTCGTCAGCAACTTGACTGCATCCAAATCTCCGCATCTCGCAGCACAGTGCAATGCGTAAAAACCTTCTCCTCCCCCGATTCGGTTATTTCCCTTCTCCAGGGCGAACTCGAGCATCACTTTCTCAAACAGATACCTGTTTTTACTTAGCATCATCGCCGATTTATTGCACAGCCTCACGTCGGCCCCGGCATAAACGAGAAACCGGAAAGCGTCGACATGGCCCTCCATTGCAGCCACCATGACTGCTGAGAAGCCTCTCCCGTCCTGCTCGTCGATCTCGATATCGTCTGAAGATCCCATCAGAGCTTTCAACCCAACAACGTCTCCCGACTCGGCTACAAATAACAGAGGTGCAAAAACATCAATGTTGGTGGAGAAGGGTACAGTTCCCTCACGAATTACTTTGAGCAGAGCGTTTTGAAAACAATTGTACCACAGGTTGGACCTGGCGATTGAGCACACTGATTCGCGGTTTTTGCTGACCAAGCCAAAGTCGGCACCTGCCTTTGCCAATACTTGGAGGCAATCTTCATGCTTGTTTCTGATGGAGATCATTAGAGCTGTCTCGCCATTTTCAGTCCTGGAGTTTATATCACAGCCAGAATCGATCAAAGTTTGGAGAATCGTTGGCAGTCCAAGACGAGCGGCCATATGTATAGCACGGAACTCGTTATTTCTTATGGTTCTCACTGCTGTCTCGAGATCGGCGCCACATTTCACAAGGGTTTTCACAGCCCCATTATTGTTGCACAGAACAGCATGGTGAAGAAGAGTCCTTCCGTTATGAGGAGTATCGGGGGACACATGCTCAAGAAGAATCTGCAAAATAGATCCTGTTGCTTCAAAATATTCCACGGCACACCAAGTGAGTGGATAAGGTTCAGCCATCCCGGCACCCACTCGGAATTCCTCACCGGTGGCAATATCCCATGACCACGCTCCAAGTTGTACTTTGACATCAGTGCTAACACCAGCCTTCATTTGAAGAAAGAAATAGAAAAATGACATATTTTAGTTCACAACAAGAGTAGCAAAGACCACACGCTATTTTGTGTGGTGCAAATTTCCGCATGTTAAGCTAATAATCAGAATCGACAAGGTGTGGCGGTTGGTATAACCAATACAAGAATTCCAACTCTATATAACCCAAAAAAATCTGTACACCAAGCTACAAAATCAAGAATTTACCCTCATTAGTAGGTGGACCACAGAAATCTGCCGGCCAACTATAGCAGCCACAATCGCAGTACAGTCAGCATTTGTATGGAGAGAAGGCTTAAGTGACTGAAGCAAAATGCGACTAGCTGCATTTGCATCCACGCCACACTGTCATTGAGTAAAAATCTAAATCAGAATGATATACAAACGGGCTTATGAGCCATGTGAACATAATTACCTGGTTAAGGATAGAATCCTAAAAACCAAAGGCACTCACCAACAAATAAAAAATGTTCAATAGTTTAATTGTGTTGACCCAATATTCTAGTGCATTTACTTACCACCAATTCTGAAAAGTAAGAAAATAACATGTAGGTTTCACATAAAAATGTTTTGTGATTATATACCTTCATGAGTGTATCCACCACCTCCGTAAAACCTCTACAGCATGCAGTGACAAGAGCTTGAATGGCAGCATGCGGCCTGATAAGGTCAGATTTCATCAGTAGCTCCACTAACTGCGAATACCCATGGCTGCAGACCTCAAAAAGTGCTTCCTCACAAGCTGGTTGAGATGCGCCAGCTTTGAGTAGGATCTCCAGGATCTCATAGTGTCCCTCCCTAGCAGCAGCTGTAGTTGCAAATCCCAAGAACAGTCGTAGATTCACATGAGCTCCTGCGCTCTTTCATTTCAGAAAAATGACAAGATTAGAACAACATTGCATACATACACATATAGAATTTGTATGAACGACTAATATACATTAGAACCGAAATCTCACTCCTATCATGATATTTACATCTAGGCTGCTAGCAATCCTCCTAAAAAAATGAATAGAGCTGGTCTAAGTCAGACATGGCCAAAGGTCAAAAACTCAACTCATTGAGTTAAGAATGAGCTAGATTCAAATAGCTTTGATCAATCCAATGAGATGGTGATTGCTGATCTATGCTTTTACAGTACAAAAAATACATAGAAACTGTAAATATTTCATTGTATTTATGAAGGACTCAGTACAGTGAAATCAAATCGAAATAAGCTCAGACATCCTAACATCATAAACATAGAATGTCACATGTAAAAGAAAATCAGAACCAAAATCGGAAACTTGATGCGAATCAACCTTCAAATTTTAAACTAAGACAAAACACTAAATAGAGATCACGGTACCTCCAAAAGGCAACAAGCACCAAAATCAAATTAGAATCGCTAAAGTGGGGCAAAACAGGATAATCGGCACTAAAATATGAAATCCCGCAGTTAACAAACACAGAGACTATAACAAAATTTACCAGCAATTTCCTCACGAGAGGCGAATTTCCATGGGTAGCAGCAGCAAAGAGAGGCGTAGCTTCTGTAGGTAGGTCCGCGTAGTGGAAGGACACTTGGGTGGGCGATTCATCGCGGAAAAGGAGGAAGGCCTTGGGAATCTTCAAGCACACAGCTCCGACATAGTTCACGTCCACCAACGGATCCGCGAGGCATTCGACGGCCGAATGGAGATCGTTAGAATGGGAGGCTTCCAGGAGGCGCTGCGAGACCTCAGCTTCATAGTTTATCGGAACCACCTGCTTTCCGGCACGGAATCCGCCGGCACCGCTGCCGCCGTGTCTGAGCACCATCGTGTTGTAGCTTCCTGGCACCTACTGTTCCTGTATATAATATGTATCTATGTGTAGGTAAAGGAATAAAAAAGGCGAGCAGATGAGTGTGAGTGTGGAGTTTGAGAGAGAGAAAGAGAGATTGAATTGAGTGAGCGCCAGTTACGGAGGAGAGAATGAGTATTTATTGGAAAATGAAAGGCTTCTCTTTTGAAAACCAAATAGTGGAGGGCGCGATTTTGAAGAAACAATATTTTTTGTACGGGTGTTTTTAATTTTAGTTTAAATATGGGGAGTATTCTTTTAAAATACATTTAAGTAATTTTATTTTCCAATTACATAATATTAGCATATACTCCCATCAAACTGTGGGCTAAAAACACAAATTTATTGTTCTGAAAAATATTTCTTCCCTTAACCGAGGTAATTTAAAAGAAAAACAAAATACTACAAAATAGTTTGTTGATTCTTATCCTAAATTATATAAGTAACTTTATACTAGTATAATACCCGTGTATTACACGGGTGTTGAATTATAAAACTTTTGTAAGAAATATTAAATTTTTTATATTTTTTAAAAAACTAAAAAAATTTAACTTTATATAAAACATTACGTTTGGTTTTAATTAAATTGTCAAATTATATTTTTTTTAATCATAATAATTAAACACTTGTACATTAAATGAAAATGTCAACTCGTGTTGAATTTTTTACTTATATCATATAAAAATATCGATATTATTTACTATTACATGAGTTTAAAAATATATATCTTAAATAAATAGAAATAATATGGTGATATGTATATGCATAAGTGTAGAATATGTTTATTTAATATTAAGCAAAAATAGATTAATTTTTTAACTTAATTAGATGTCTAATACACCAAGTGTCGTATCAATCGTACTTCACAGTTTTTTTAACTTTATATGTAATTTTAGAATTTATATAAATAATTATTTATTTTTATTACATTGACAACATACCAATTAGATTTGAAATAAATATTATTTTTAAAAAAATACATACCAATTTCTATTACTTTATAATATAATTTATAGTTTTATTTGATATAATTTAATTTAGTTTGATAAATAAATTAAATTATATTTATAAGGATATATATTACTGTTTTGTATTATATATATATATATATATAAATAAATAAATAGTAAAATACAAAAGGATTTTATAATATCAATTCAAATGCAACACACTAATTACGATTTTTTTCTTGACAATATTAACCCTATTTAATGGATTTTATGGGATAGGATATGAAGAGACACTGTGTATTAGATGGAGGGTTAAAAATGGAAAAACATGAACAAAATAACTAAAACGACATTTATTTTATCAATGATCAATTAAGCCAAAGTGACAAATAATAAAAATATGAGGGAGTATATATTATTATATATTTTAGTGTGATACATGTTACTTGTGCGACTTATATGTGTTATATTATAATAAATTTTCTTAACTTATAATCTATAACTACATTAAATATAAATATATGAATTGATAAAATTTAATTTAGTTTGATAAATAATTTTAAATTTTATTTATAAGGATATATATTATTGTTTTGTATTATATATTTATATATATATATATATATATAAATAGTAAAATACAAACGGATTTCATCATATCAATTCAAATGCAACACACTAATTAAGTTTTTTTTTTTCTTGACAATATTAACCCTATTTAATGGATGTTATGGGATGGAATATAAAGAGACATTGTGTATTAGATGGAGGGTTAAAAATGAAAAAATATGAATAAAATATCGAAAACGACATTTATTTTATCAATGATCAATTAAGCCAAAATGACAAATAATAAAAATAGGGGAGAGTATATATTATTATATAATTTAGTATGACACATGTCACTTGTGCGACTTATATGTGTTATACTATAATAAATTTTCTACCTTATAACATATAACTACATTAAACATAAATATATTAATTGATAAATAATTTTATTTTCTAATTAATTTTAATAAATAATTTTATTATTATTATAAAGATAAATATAATTTATTTATTTTATATATACAATATGGATGTCAAATTGAAGCTCATCAAAAGATGATTAATTTAATATATTATATATGTAAAACTGATAAGAAATACAAAAGTTATCAACTTTTAAAATATATTTACAATTCAATGGTTATAATAGGAAATGATATTAAAATACAATTAATACAAATATTAATTTATATTATAATAAATTTTCTACCTTATAACATATAACTACATTAAACATAAATATATTAATTAATAAATAATTTTATTTTCTAATTAATTTTAATAAATAATTTTATTATTATTATAAAGATAAATATAATTTATTCATTTTATATATACAATATGAATGTCAAAATGAAGTTCATCAAAAGATGATTAATTTGATACATTATATATGTAGAAGCGATAAGAAATACAAAAGTAATCAACTTTTAAAATATATTTGCAATTCAATGGTTATTATAGGAAATGATATTAAAATACAATTAATACAGATATTAATTTATATTCAAGTCTAACTCTAAAGCATGATTTTTTTCCAAATAGGATTCCGAAGCATGAGAGTTTGCCATGTAGGCTCAGTGCATTCTGAAATCTATACTTATATTAAAGGGAGTCCTATTTACCAAATTAAGTAACTAGAAAAGTCAACAGCATTTATTACATTACTATTTCCGTATTATACAATATATACTTATATAAAAGGAGATTCCATTTACTACATTTATTATCCAGAAAAGTCAACTACATTAAATGTCATTAATATTTTGGTATTATAATATTTTATTTATTTAATTGATTTATTTGTTTGTTTTATTTTAAAAAGGTAAGTATAATAAAAAGATTTTAATAATAAAAAAATCAAATACCAAATAAAAATGTACACTTTGACTTATTTGATTATATTTGGCATTTGATTATACCAAATATATTCCTATTTAGTATATATATTAAATACTTACTAAAGTATTTATTTGTTTTATTTGTCAAAGTTAAGTATAGATTTGTTTATATTATCAAATCATAAAAAAATATTAAATCCATATTGTAAAATTCATATAATTTTATAACAATTCTACTCCACTATTTAACAATATTTCTTTTTTATTATATAATAAAATAATAATTAAATATTATATGGTGAACAACAATAAGTAAAACTGTTACTTTCTCTTATATCAAGGGATAAATTTATATGCTAAAACTAAATTTTTATTAGTATAAATGTTTTAGTGAGATAATATATTAATTATTTTACAAGCTAACCCTAACATGCTCATATTTAATGTTTTAAAATATGTAGAAAAAAACTTATAATAACTCTATTGTTTTTTAGACTTAAACGTTGATTAAAAGAGGTAAAAATTCTTAATTTTTTAGACTTAAACGTTGATTAACACCATAGATTGAGAGTTTATATTTAGTAAAATTCCTAATTGTAATAAAAAAAAAATTAATTTTTGCTATATTTTAGAATACTTTAAATTCATTATAAAAAAAAAAAGAAAAAAAAAACTACAATGAAAAAAGCAAGTCAGCTATATATTGATTTGTTGTACTACTCAAATCACATTCACAATTTAGCTACAAGGAAAGGAAACTCATTGATTAAAATATTATTTTGTCAGTAGTCTTAATGTACAAGAGACTTTAAGACTCCACTTGAATATTATAAAACTTTTATTGAACAGTGTACAACTTTCTTGCGTATTATAAACTTTTATTGAATATTACATCATATAATATAATATTCTCCAAATAAATATATCCCGTGCTTCGCACGGGTCACGTACTATATATATCCCGTACATTTTTCTTTATTCATGTATATAATTATAAGCCTGGATAAATAGCCTTAAAATTGTGCACCCCGTGCATCGCACGAGCTCTGTACTAGTTATATATAGAGGGGAAGAGGATATTCTGCATTTCTTAACTTATTAATCTATAGTCATCAATATACTATAATTTACTCAACAATAAAATATTTACTTTTCGAATGCACACTTTTTGAAACTAATAATGGATTAGATTGTCACAACTCCGATTATTAGTATTTAGTAATTTGAATACCACTCAAAAGCATATGTAAAATAAATACTAGAGAAATAAACAAATGAGCTTAAATGATTATTTGTGCTCTTGTTCTTTTGTTCTCTAAACATTGTAAGCATATTGAAGGATATTGCCAACATGTTTGTTTATAGATTTTTTTTGTTTTGTTTGAATATTTTAGTTTGGTATGGGTAATTTTGGAAAAAAGTTGGTATGATTACTTGTTAATGGGTTTATTAAAATAAGATTTAAAATAAAATAATTTAAATTGATTGATGTAAAAGTAAGAGATAGATGATTTGAAGTGATGGTTAATCTATCATTATATAAAAAGAATAACCTTTTTACAAATTTAGAAACTTTTTCCCGCCAAAATCATTAAATATATCCTATATATAGTAATTGTTGGACAAATCTGAATAGGCAAAAAAATTTGCTCGTTAATTGTGTAAAGATTTGTTTCTCTTTTTTCTATTTCTTAGTTTATCATTTTAATAATAAATATTTGTTTTTCTTTTTCCTATTTTTAGTATAAATCTACACGAGCTTATCTCTTCTGTTACAAAATCTCATTGCATACGATCTTAGGTGTTTAAAAAATCTCATCTCTTATCTATACAGATTTGAAAAAATAAAATAAAATAGAAATCAATTCATAATTACTACTAGAAATCCATTATCTTTAAAAAGAAAAAATAAAATAAAATAGAAACTAATTCATAATTACTACTAAAATCCATTAGCTACTTTAAGAAGCTAATTTTCATCGGTCTAATTACTAATATTTTTACAAATATTCTAAGCTAACCATACAAAAAAATATAATAATAATTTTGAAATGGTGTATAATCAATTTTTTTTTATATTCTCTTATACGAAATCATTTTACATTGTTTGACCCCGAATCTTTAATTTATAATTATTAAGTATTATTTATCCTCCACTTTTATTTATAATTATTTTTTTTTTCTTCCTCTTTTTAAATACGATCAATAGTAGTTTTCACTTCCGCCATTGACTCAAACTCGAGGTCTATTTATAATATTGTTAATTTAATATTGTTCCCGTGCATCGCACGGGGTACACACTAGTTTAAATAATGTGAGTGTATGAATAGTGAATTAAGATTGATTTGGTGTGTATGAATGATTGGTTGATATTATTTAATTATATTGGTAATATTAATGATAGTGAGTTGAGTAAAAATTGAGTTAAAAAATGATTGAGTTAAAATGTTGAAAATTTCTATAAACAAACATGTTCGCATGTTCAAGCCCTCAAAAATAATTTTGATGTACGAACTTTTCCTGAGCGATTATACACCAAGTGGTCGAGTCTCGCTTTGCTCTCCTGGAGGTGATTGATTGGAATAGGAAGACGTGTTTCCAGAACGAACAAGATAGGGGTTGATAAGAGGGAGTTAGCAAAGTTAGACAAGATTGGAATGGGCAGCTGATACGACAAGACCGGTTCAAAAAAATAGCGTATTCGGCCCAACAAGGGGAAAGAGAGCTGCTATTGGTTGACTGACCGGCTTAGGAATCATGCCAGGACTAACGAAAAGAACAACTGGTTGAACGGAAAGAACAAGGAAGAAGAAATAGATATGATATGACACTACGAGAAAAAACCACTTCAGTAGTACCATACTCTAATTTAATTTCAGTAATACTAAATTGCAAATCAAGGTTTAATTAAATATCTACTTCACAAGGTAGTAGAAAAGCATTCAACAGTAATTTGTCCAAATGAAGAAAACCTTAATTTGTGTGCTATCAATAAAATGTTTTGCTCAAGCATGAAGCAAATAACTTGAACCAACATTATCCAACGTTCTCACAGGAACAAGAAATTATTTAACCAAAAAAAAAGGATTAATGTTGGAGGATAAATTCATCAAAAATAAAAAAATCCCAAAACTTATTTTATAATAAAATGTTACACACATTTGGTGGACAATCTAAAGAGCCAAAAGTTTCCATAATTTAAAAGTTTAAACAAGTAATAACAAGTGTTCCTGTAGAATTGGCTTGTAAACAATCTCAAGTCAAGTGCTTTCCAACCTAACAAAAAAATGGTCACTAACTTTGCACTCCATAACATCATTAGTGCCCCTTCTCCTTTTCAAGTTTAAAATAACTGGCTATTAATCATTTAGTGGCCTGTTGAAATTTAGTTTGGTAGGACTAACATAAAAATCTCAAATTTTATTCTAACAAACCCCATCTACTTCATATTGCTTGTAGTTTAAACAACCTTGTTATACAGCTAATTTTCTCAAGTTTTTTCTTTTTCTTTTTTTTGAAGGACCGGTTTAACCCATAATCTAAGCAATGAATATTCTCCCCCTTCTATAATAAGGAGCCAAAGAAACCGAGTAAAACTAGAAATGGGTCATTATTGAAATTTGTTTATGATTATTATGGATTATCTTAATTGTTTCCGACATGATTATAAAATATAATCTTAAGTTCTCAAAGAAAAACGATTGAAAAAAAATAATCTAATTAGTGGAGAAATATTTATAATAATTTGGGAAGACAAAATTTCAATTACAATACAACTAGTATGTACCCCGTGCGATGCACGGGACAGAGATATTAAATGAGTTATTTTCACAAGTTCTAGCCGGTTAAGTCTAAAAAATGATAGGGTTATTATATATTTTCCACCTATTTTAATTAGCGTTAAGTCAAAAAACAATAGAGTTATCATCTATTTTTCGCCTCTTTTAATCAGCGTTGTTTTTTAGCCAAAACATTAAATATGAGCATGTTATGGTTAACTTGTAAAATAATTAATATATTATCTCACCAACACATTTATACAAATATAAATTTGATTTACTATATGTAATTAATCCTTCATATAAGAAAAAAACAACAGTTTTAATTATTCTTGTTTACCATATAATACTTAATTATTATTTTATTATAGACTTTGTTCTCATGTAATCCCCTCTCTATATATAATTTCAAAATGCGCTGAGTCTACGTGACAAACTTTCATGCTTCGAAATTCTATTTGGCAAAAAATCATGCTTTGGAGTTAGACTTGGATATAAATTAATATTTATATTAATAATTGTATTTTAATATCGTTTCTTATTATAACCATTGAATTGAAAATATATTTTAAAAGTTGATAACTTTTGTATTTCTTATCGCTTTTACATATATAATATATCAAATTAATCATATTTTGATGAGCTTCGATTTGACATCCATATTGTATATATAAAATAAATAAATTTTATTTATCTTTATAATAATAATAAAAATATTTATTAAAATTAATTAGAAAATAAAATTATTATCAATTAATATATTTATGTTTAATGTAGTTATATGTTATAAGGTAGAAAATTTATTATAATATAACACATATAAGTCGCACAAGTAACATGTGTCATACTAAAATATATCATAATATATATTCCCTCCTATTTTTATTATTTGTCACTTTGGTTTAATTGATCATTGATAAAATAAATGTCGTTATAGATATTTTGTTCATATATTTTCATTTTTAACCCCCCATCTAATACACAGTGTCTCTTCATATCCCATCTCTATCGTTTTCCATAACATCCATTAAATAGGGTTAATATTGTCAAGAAAAAAAAAATCTTAATTAGTATGTTGCATTTGAATTGATATTATGGAGTCCGTTTGTATTTTACTATTTATATATATATATAGAGATTGGTTCCAATGCATCTCATTATTTAAAGTGAGGACGTGAGACTCATTCCTAGCCACAAGATTTAGACTCATTCCTAGCAACAAGATTTAGATCTTGATTTAAATAATAATTCTTTATTTTTATTATTTAATTCTTTATTTTTAATTAAATATTATTATGACAAACCGTTGACTCCGGCGTTGACCGTTGACTTCCGGCGAAAATCGTTGACTTCCGGTGTTGACTTCCGACGTTGATTGTTGACCATTTGTCTTTTGTTGTTATGTTATTTCTTTCCTGTTAGGTTAGTTGTTTGTTGTTGCTAGGTCACACAGGAGGATTAATACTGGTTCCCCAATTCCCCCCCTCGATGACTCGAACTCGGGATCTGGGATACGCCGAGCGAGGTATGCGCCACTACGCTAAACCCTCTTCGTCTGTTTGTTGTTGCTAGGTTAGTTATTTGTAGCTGCTAGGTTAGTTGAGTTTTGTTGCTAGATTAGTTGTCTTAAGTTGCTAGGTTATTTTTTTCTTGCTACTAGGTTAGTTGAGTTTTGTTGCTAGATTAGTTGTCTTAAGTTGCTAGGTTATTTTTTTCTTGTTGCTAGATTAGTTGTCTTAAGTTGTTAGGTTATTTTTTTCTTGTTGCTAGATTAGTTGTCTTAAGTTGCTAGGTTATTTTTTTCTTGCTGCTAGGTTAGTTGTCTGATGCTGCTAGGTTAATTGTCTTTTGTTGGTAGGTTATTTCTTTCTTACTGCTAGGTTAGTTGTCTTTTGTTGCTAGGTTATTTCTTTTTTGCTGCTAGGTTAGTTGTGTGATGCTGCTAGGTTAGTTGTCTTAAGTTGCTAGGTTATTTTTTTCTTGCTGCTAGGTTAGTTGTTTTTTGTTGCTAGGTTAGTTGTGTTTTGTTGCTAGGTTAGTTCTTTCTTATTGCAAATTGTCTTTTGTTGCTAGGTTATTTCTTTATTGCTGCTAGGTTTTTTTTTTAAACAACAACGCCCCGGAAGGGCGGGGGATTGGGCTGGATCCCTAACCTGTGCATAGATCAGGGCCCTAAAATCGAGAGCCCACAATATCAACGAACAAGGTACAAAGGTCTATGGAGTCTCACAATCACAGTCAAAAACAAAAGAAAAACCAAAAAAGAGAAACCTAAGAACGAAAAAGAAACAAAAACTACAATACAAAGCCGATCTTTGGGCTAACAGATGCCCGAAATAAATGTCTGTACTAATGAAAACAGAAATCCTAAACTAGTGAAAGCGGAACGCTGGATATCCAAGCTGATCCATCCGTACAAGAATGCGAAGGCGGAGTGGAGCAGTGTCGGTCTGGAATGTATGTGTGCCTGGTATGGTGGCGCCAAGGTTGGCCAGGTAATCAGCCGGTCTGTTCCCCTCACGGAAAATGTGCGTGATCCTGTGATGGACTGACCGAAGTAGATCTCTAATGCGCATAAGCGGGTGCTGAATCTGCCACGAGCCCTGATGGCCCGAAGTCAGGAAGGTGGCGACAGCCGCAGCATCCAGTTCGATCCATATATGACTAGAGAGGTGGACAACAATCTGAAGGCCAATCTGTAGTGTCTGAATCTCTGCATCGTAGCTCGAAGAGGCCTGAATGGACGCGTGGAAGGGGGTGATGAGGGCGCCGCTATGGTCCCGAATCAAGCCTCCTCCTCTGGCAAGTCCAGTGTGGCGATCAAAGGAGCCATCAGTGTTCAACTTGACCCACAGAGAGTTGGGTCGAAGCCAAACAATAGCTCTGGCCCGAGGAGGCCGAACAGGCGGTGGTGGGGCCACCATGTAGCGATGCGGTGGCGTGCAGCCTGTCCAGTCTCGGGCCGTGAGCCTGCCCAATGCGATGAGGAGTGAAATGTGTCTCTCTACCTGCAAAACAATGTGAGAAAACATAAAAGTAATATCCCTATGCTTCGCACTATTCCTTTCTGTCCAGGTGAACCAAAGGATCAGACAAGGAATGAGGAAGCCCACGTGTCTAAGGTGTGTGCTCTGTGAGAAAAAACTCAGGAGCTCAAAAAAACTGTATGTGGTGGGTAGGGATATATGAGTCCAAGTGGCAAAATGCTCCCACACTCTCCTTACAATCTCACTCTCTAGAAAAAGGTGGGTAAAGGTCTCAGTCTCATGGCGTCTAGTCTCAGAACAACACACACACCAAGAGGGGAAGGAGATCCCTCTCGCGTGTAGCACAGTATCGACGGGTATCCGGCGCAAGAGGAGGCGCCAAAGGAACACCGAAATAGTAGGCGTGAAAAGGTCACTCCAGATAGCCCCGAAGAGGAGATTAAGCCGATCTCTCAGCCTTATCTGCTCCCAAGCCGAGGTAGTAGAAAACACACCTGATGATGTAAGTCTCCACCTCATGCTATCTGAACCGTCCCCCGAGATAGGGATCTGCTGGATCTGATCTAATAACTGCTCGCTAAAACCCGCACCAGCCCCCAACTCCCTATCAAGCTTCCCCCTATCCCACGACCCGTCCATCCAGAGGTCGCTCACGAGCAGGTAGGAGAATGCGACACCTGTCTATCCCTAGACAAAGGCCTATCACCTACCCACCACACATCCCAGACACTGACATCGCCCCCGCCCAAAACCCAAAAGATGTGATCCTGGGTTCGCCTCCCGACCTTAGTGAGGCGCCGCCACTGTCTGCTATCATGATCAACAACCGTGATCCAACAAGGATGGTTGGCACGTCTAGGGCAGTACTTGCCGCGAAGATACTGAGCCCAAAGCGACTTTCCTTCCCTGAAGCGCCACCACAGCTTGTATGAGAAAGCTGTAACAATGTCCCTGAGGCGGCGGATGCCAAGGCCACCCTCGGGGAGGAGGCGGCAGATAGAGTCCCAACTCACCCAGTGAGTACGTCTCCCCCTCCCAGACCCGTCCTCATAACCCCAAAAATAACGAGTCATAATCTGGTCAAGCTCGTCAAGAGTAGACCTAGGGGGGTCAAAGACCATAAGCAAGTGAATCGGAAGAGAGCTAAGAGTGCTCTTGATCAGCGCTCTCGTGAGGTTTCCCTTATATAAAGGGACCCCGAGGTAGGTAATTGGAAGGACGCCACGTGCAAAGCCAGTAATGTCGTGGACCCGCTGAGCCCACCTATCCACGGTGGCAGATGAAAGGATGAAGGTGCTCTTCTGCACACTGACCAGCTGACCGGTGACCAAGTCATAGTGCTCCAAAAGGCGCATAAGCTCGACCAGTCCATCATCATCCGCCCGGGTGAATATAATGATGTCATCCGCATAAGAGAGGTGAGAGATGGTAGGACCATAGCCACGAGTGCTATAGGTCATATGAGGAGAGTCGCGGATGAAGCCGTCAAGGCAGCGAGAGAGGTAGTCCACCGCAAGAACGAAGAGGGAAGGGGAAAGAGGGTCCCCCTGTCTAAGGCCTCTAGAAGAGGGAAAGAAATCGGTGGGGCTGCCATTAACCAGGACCGAGAACGTGCAATGCTCCACACACGCCTCCACAAAGCTGATCCAACGCTCGGGGAATCCCATCCTAGCCAACGCCTCCCTAAGAAACGGCCACTCAACCCTATCATACGCCTTAGCCATGTCTAGCTTAAGCGCGATATTCGGAGCCCGCTTCCAGTCCGCTTGGGAGATGTCGTGGATCATCTCCTGGGCCAGAAGGATGTTATCACTAATGACCCGATCCTTGACGAATCCACTATGGTTCGGAGAGATGAGGGAGGGGAGAAGAGGGGAAACACGGCCGTTAAGAATCTTCGAAATGAGCTTGTTGGTCACGTTACACAGGCTGATGGGCCTGTAATCGGACCAAGAGCTCGGGTGGGGTCGTTTGAGGATCAAGACAACAGAGGTTGCCGTGAAGGAATCCGGCATTCTGTGGCCGAAGAAAAAATCCAACATTGCCTCCTCGACGTCAGTCTCGACAAGATCCCAACAGACCTGATAGAAGAGAGAGGAGAAACCATCCGGGCCAGAAACACTGTTGGGATCAATCCCGAATACAGCATCCCTAACCTCCTCCCTATTCGGGAGCTCACAGAGGCCAATGAGATCGACCGAAGAAGGGATGGTGGGAAAAAAAAAGCGGTCGGGGCTACGAGGGACCCTCTGTCAGAGGTGAAAAGGGTCTGGAAGTGAGCAACAGCCGACTCCCAAATCTGAGCCTCCTGGGTCCAGGATGACCCATCAGCCTCGATACTATGGATGTACGACTTAGCACGCTTCTGCCTAACGTAGCCCTGGAAGAACCTAGTGTTCCGCTCGCCCTCGGCCACCCAGCGAACGGCCGCCTTCTGCTTCCAGAAGTCCTCCTCCATACAAAGCCTGAAAAGGAGTCATCTTTAGGCTCGTATGGTAATTGGTATTGTACCAATATTCCGCCAAAGACAACCACTTTCCCCACTGCCTAGGGTTATGGTGTGTCATCCCCCTGAGATAACTTTCTACACATTGGTTAAGCCTTTCAGATTGTCCATCACTCTGGGTGTGATAGGAAGATGTCATATTTAGCTTGACCCCCAATAATTTAAAAAGTTCCTTCCAAAAAAGACTAGTGAAAACTTTATCTCTGTCTGACACCATACCAACAGGTAGTCCATGTAGCTTGTAAATAGAATCTAAGAACACCTTAGCAACAATAGGTGCAGTAAAAGGATGGCTAAGGGCTAGAAAATGAGCATACTTAGTGTACCTGTCTATGACAACCATAATGACATCTTTACCCCCAGATAGAGGGAGACCCTCTATGAAATCCATAGCAATGTGAGTCCAAGCCTTGTCTGGTATGGGCAATGGTTGTAAAAGCCCTGGGTACAGTCCTGAGTGTGGTTTAGTCCTATTGCAGTCATCACAAGTTTGCACCCATTTCATTACATCCTTCTTCATACCAGGCCAATAGAATACCCTCTTCACCCTCATGTAAGTTCCCAAAATCCCTGAGTGGCCACCATAAGATGAATTATGCATGGTGGCTAGTATGGAGTTTTGTAGATTGGTTCCCTTGCCCACAACTAACCTGCCCTTGTGTCGGATGAGTCCTTCTTGAATGGTGAATTTAGGAAATGAGCCAGGTTTGATGATATTACCAGCAAGGATTCTGGATAAAAAAGGGTCCTCTGTGTAGCTATCCTTCACTTCCTGTACCCAAGAGGGTATGACTGTGGAGATAGCTATGCATTGCTCATCTTGCCCCCTCCTTGATAAGGCATCAGCTGCCTTGTTTTCACTTCCCTTTTTATACTTGATCTCATAATCCAAGCCCAACAATTTAGTAATCCATTTTTGCTGAATGGGAGTCATAACCTTCTGGTCCAACAAGTGTTTTAAGGCCTGTTGGTCAGTTTTGATGATAAACTTGTGACCCTGTAGGTAATATCTCCACCTCTACACAGCCATTAGGACAGCTAGGAACTCCCTTTCATAAATAGACATTTCTTGACTCCTGGGGCATAGCATTTTGCTCATGTAGGCAATGGGCTGTCCTTGTTGCATGAGCACCGCCCCAATGCCCTTTCCCCTAGCATCTGTTTCTAGGGTGAAGGGTTTGTTGTAGTCTGGTAATGCTAAGACTGGAGCACTGGTCATAGCTTCTTTGAGGTCTGAGAAAGCCTTGTCTGCTTCCAAGTTCCATTTGAATTGATCCTTCCTCAACAGGTCAGTGAGTGGCTTGCTAATGATGCCATAGCCTCTGATAAATTTCCTATATTAACCAGTAAGTCCAAGGAATCCCCTTAGTTGTTTAAGGGTTTTAGGAATTGGCCAGCTCACCATACTCTCAATATTTTGGGGGTCAGTGGCAACCCCTTGTTGAGAAATTATATGTCCCAGATATTCAATTCTTTCTTGTGCAAATTGACACTTGCTCATCTTGGCATATAGCTGATTTTCTAAAAGAATAGTGAGGACCTCCCTTAGGTGCAGCATATGGTCAGTCCAAGACTTACTGTAGATCAATATATCATCAAAAACACAAGTACACTTTTCCTCAAGTAGTTTCTGAATAGCTTATTCATTAGGGATTGAAATGTGGCTGGTGCATTGCACAGCCCAAATGGTGACCAAGAACTCATAATGCCCATTATGAGTTCTGAAGGCAGTGAGGTACCTGTGGTCCTTGTTCATGGGGATTTGGAAGTACCCCGACCTCAAATCTATCTTAGAGAAGTACTTAGCCCCTTGTAACTCATCTAATAGTTCATCAATCACAGGGATAGGATAATCATGCTTGACTGTGAGTCCATTGAGGTACCTGTAATCAACACAAAGCCTCCATGTTGCATCTTTTTTCTTCACCAATATCACAGGAGAAGCAAAAGGGCTTTTGCTATCATGTATAATCCCAGCTTCTAACATTTCTCCCACAATTTTCTCAATTTCCTCCTTGTGGCTGTGGGAGGATCTGTATGGAAATTGATGCCTTGGTATGCTGTTGGGTTTGAGTGTGATCTGATGCTACCCCTCTGCTGGGAGGTAACCCCTTTGGTTCCTGAAAAACCACTTCAAATTCTTTCAATATGTGCTCCACCTCTGTAGAATGTGGTAGAGAGTCTGGCTTGGCTACTGACACCCAAAATACCTCCTCAATATCATTATGGTAGTCCTCATGAATCAGTTTGAATAAAGTTGGGCCATTTATGAGTTTGCAATGGGCCTCTGTCTTCATGGCATGAATTTTAACCCTCTTACCTCTCAAGGTCACAGTAACATGCATTTTTTCATAATCCAGTTCTATTGGAGTTCCATGTTTAAGCCAATCCCCACCAAGTATCATATCACACCCCTCATTATCCAACACCCTTAAGGAATAGGTGAAAGTGTGCCCTTGCATCTGCCACTTGAAATCCTCCACCACCTGAGAACTGAGCATTCTCTGTCCATTAGCCACCCTAACCCTTATAGGTTTAGCAGCTGTGAGAGGTAACCCCAGATTCTTAGCAGTACTGGCCTGTATAAAGCTTAGGGTGCTGCTTGAATCAATTAAGATATGCAATTTTTGATTTCCCATCATGCCAAACACCCTCATTGTAGTTAAACCATCTTCCCCTGCAATGGCATTCAAGGTCATTTGTATTTCTGGCATAGTTTCGAGGGTTTTTTCCTCTTCCTCCTGAAGGTTAATAGATTGCAAGTAGCTTAACTCCTCTTCTTCATTCATCACCATGTAGTTTAGCCTATGCTTGCACCTATGCCCATAGGTATATTGCTCATCACAGTTGTAACACAGACCTCTCTCTCTCCTAGCAGCCATTTCTGCTGTTGTGAGCATTTTAATAGGGTTTTTCACTGGGTTCTGGTTGACTTTTGGTGCATAGTTGGGTTGAGGTTCATTTCTCTTAGTAAAAGAGGTGGCTGTTGGGTACCCTTTGCTGGTAGTTTTTAACTTCCTGGTGATTGCCTCCAGTGTGGTGATTTGCCTTTTTCCCAGTTCAATAGTCTGTTGTAAGTTGACTGGATTGAACATGCAGATAAAAGACTGAAGCTCTTCAGAGAGGCCACTTATAAAACTTGCAATGAAATAGTCCTCATCAAATTCTTTATTCATGCAGAGCAGACAAGCTCTAAGCTCTTCAAACTTCTCCACATACTCCATGTAAGAGCCAGTGTGTCTCAGCTTGTTAAACTCCCCTACTATCTTAGTCTCCTTAAGCTCTTCAAATCTGGCAGATATTATTTCCAAAAATTGTGCCCATGTGATATCCCCACACCTTTGACTGAAACTTTGGAACCATTGTGCAGCTTTTCCTTCAAAATGCATGGATGCTAGGTGGACCTTCTGGTAATCTGGAATGTTAGGTATGATTCTGAAATAGCTGTTGCATTTCAGGATCCATGCTCTAGGGTTTGCACCATCAAAATGGGGAAAATCGATTTTGGGAAGTGGGCTAATCACATGAGGGTTCTGGTTGTTGGTTTGCTGTTCCCACTGGAGTTTTTGCTTTGTTGATTGTTTATATGAGCCATCTGATTTGGGATCTGGGTAGGGGCCAAAAATAGATTCCTCAGCTTGTCCCTTGCCTTTATCCATATTGAGAAGCTGTAATTGCATAGCTGCAAGAGTGTTTGTTAGGTGTTCGAACTTCCCATTCATTTCAGTGCCTAACTGTGCAATTTGATCATGAAATTTCATTTCCACAGCTTCGAGTTTCATGGCTTCAGTCTGCATGAACTGATCGATTTTTTTCTGCATTTCAGGAATATCTTTGCTGCGGGTGTTGTGCTCAGCCATGGCCAGGATCTTGCTCTGAGTACCAAATGTTAAGCACTGTAATTATTTAGATTTTTCATGAATTTATGGAGAGGAATTCAGTTGAATTTTCTGTAAATTGCGAGAAAGATTGGGGAAGAAGAAAGGAATTGTTAGAGAGGAGGAGAGAGATTAAGATGAGAGTGACAGAATTAGTTATGCATTCGTAATTCCCAACAAGGTCTGACATGCATACATATTACCCCTCTCACGGGTCCCACAGATAGCATCTTCTAACCAACTAAAATTGGGCCTAACTCCATAATAACCCACTAGCTAGTAATTATCTTAACAATAATAATAAGGATAAAACTATTTGTCCACCACAATTGGATTAACTAAATACATAGCCCAATTACAATTACTTAGCCCCGACAGCCATATTCACTTCATCTTCAATCCCAATTGCCTCATCGTTCAACCCTAGCTTTCCTTCCATGGCTGTCGCCTCTCCTTCGACCACCATAGATTCACTCGCACCCATCAAAGGTATGCCCTTTTCCGTCATGAGTGGAGGTTTTCCGGCCAAAGGTGTCATCTTTCCTTCACCGGTGATTGGGTACATGACAAATCTCTACGTGAAGCACCTGATCGGTGTCTCGGAGGACCCGACAAGTGTAGTCACGCGAGTGGAAAAACCAAATCTTGTGCGAAATATTACCCACGCCTGAGTGGAAGCCCAGACGACGCGAGTAGTAATCAAATGAAGGAGTGCGAATCATCGGCTCAATAAAGCAAACAAAATCGACTCTGTGGTCACGAATGAGAGAATGAAAGTGAGAAAGAGTAGCCCTGTTCGCCAGGCCACGGCCATTCCAAGTAATGGATGTGATGGACATATCAACGGTTGCAAGAGCCACCGGACGTAGTCCGCCTATGGCGAGGCTGATTCGGACCACCTAAAGAATGGGAGATCGTCCGTCGTGTCGTGTCGGGCCACCTAGGTTATTTCTTTCTTGCTGCTAGGTTAGTTGTCTGATGCTGCTAGGTTAGTAGTATTTTATTGATAGGTTATTTCTATTTTGCTGCTAGGTTAGTTGTGTGATGCTGCTAGGTTAGTTGTCTTAAGTTGCTAGGTTAGTTAGGTTAGTTGTCTTAATTTGTAGGTTAGTTATCTGTAGCTGCTAGGTTAATTGTCTTTTGTTACTAGGTTAGTTGTCTTTTGTTGCTAGGTTAGTTGTCTGATGCTGCTAAGTTAGTTGTATTTTGTTGTTAGGTTATTTCTTTCTTGCTGCTAGGTTAGTTGTCTGATGCTGCTAGGTTAGTAGTATTTTATAGTTGTCTGATGCTGCTAAGTTAGTTGTATTTTGTTTAGTTGTCTGATGCTGCTAGGTTAGTAGTATTTTATTGCTAGGTTATTTCTTCTTGCTTCTAGGTTAGTTGTCTTTTATTGCTAGGTTTTTTTTTTATAAAAAAATATTTGAACCTGGTATCTCATGGAAGGAAGACAAGCAATGCAACCACTATACCACTCAAGGTTGAGTGTCTTTTGTTGCTAGGTTATTTATTTCTTACTGCTAGGTTATTTGTCAACGGGTCAACGCCGGAAGTCAACGATTTTCGCCGGAAGTCAACGGTCAACGCCAGAGTCAACGGTCAACGCCGGAGTCAACTAATAATTATTTTATTATTTAATTAATGTATATTTTAATTGATTTTGATCTAGACAAAATGAGTGGCTAAGATTGAGTCCCGCGTATTTTCTATCTATTTATATATATATATAAATAATACAAAACAGTTATATATATCCTTATAAATAAAATTTAAATTTATTTATCAAATTAAATTAAATTATATCAAATAAAATTGTAAATTATATTATAAAGTAATAGAAATTGGTATGTATTCTTTTAAAGATGATATTTATTTCAAATCTAATTGGTATGTTGTCAATGTAATAAAAATAAATAATTATTTATATAAATTCTAAAATTACATATAAATTTAAAAAACCGTGAAGCACGACTGATACGACACTTGATGTATTAGGCATCTAATTAAGTAAAAAAATTAATTTATTTTGTTTAATATTAAATAAACATATTCTACACTTATGCATATACATGTCACCATATTATTTCTATTTATTTAAGATATATATTTTTGTACTTATGTGGTAGTAAATAATATCGATATTTTTATATGATATAAGTAAAAAAATTCAACACGTGTTGACATTTTCATTTAATGTACGGGTGTTTAATTATTATGATTAATGAAATATAATTTGACAATTTAATTAAAGCCCAAAGTAATGTTTTATATGAAATTAAAGTATTTTAGTTTTAAAAAAAAAAGTAAATTATAAAAGCTTTCTAATTCAACACCCGTGTAATACACGGGAATTGTACTAGTGTTAGTTTTATTTATAAAAGTATAGAAGTTGTACGTTTTTTTTTTCTTTTTATTTTATTTAATGAAAAATATTTAATGCACGCTAGTATTATTTATTTATGTAATCAATTTAAAATATGTAAATAAAATTAAAATTAAATAGTGTATAAATATTTTGCAAAATATACACACATATTTTTTTTTAAATTTAATTTTATATATTAATTAAATAATTTTGATTTAGCAAATCTCAAAAACACAATCTCTTAAATGGTTGTATTAATTTGAAAAATACTTTATTTTTTATATATGACGAAATAATTCTTAAGAAAAAATTATATTGGAAAAGATTAATTCACCAACTTGATTTCGCCTGATTAATTGGAAGAATTTTTTTTTACCTAACTTGTTACAATTACCTATAAATATTTTTGGATAAAAAGTGAATATTTGTGAAAAAAATAATATTATGGTTAGAACTTAAAATATGTTGTAATGTTTATCTTGACCAAATATTATCAACATGATCTCACGGAAAATCAATCTTGTAATTTATTATATTGGATATCACTTAGATTATTGCAGATATTAATAACATTATTTAAGAAAACAATATTATTTATCATACCTGATTTGATCTTAATTAGAACCGTGTTTATGAAATCAATTAATGCATATATTTAAAAAGTTTCCAAAAAAGGTATGTATTAAATGCTCCTAAATTTTTTACTACTATTTTTAGTAAATAGTTATTATTATTATAAATACTAGTGCATAGCCCGTGCGATGCACGGGACACATATATTAATTGATACATTTTGGCAAAAGATAAGGGATGGATCATCAATTTTTCACTTCTTTCAATCAGTGATATTTATTTTAGTCATAACGTTGACATTTTAATTAATATATCATTCTGCTAACACGTTGTACTAATATAAATTTGATTTTACAATATATATTTATTCATCGATATAAGAAAAAAAAATATTTATTATTGTTCACCATATAATACTCACTTATTATTTTATTATAATATTTGTTGTTATATAATGTCATTATTATCATTTACAAAGATTTTAAAAGTAGTCTTCTTCTTCTTAGTTTTTTATGTAATAAAGTTTAAAATAAACTTTTGTGTATAAATGTTTACAAAATACACACACATGCTTTTTAGAATTTAATTTTCTCATAATAATTAAAAAAATTTGATTTACCAAATTGTCAAATAATAAACCCTTACATAATCAAGAGAATTTTTCTAATTTGCATCCTAAGGCTTTATTAGTTTATTTAACATACTATCCACTATAAATATATATTTTACAATAAACTCATTATGAAAACAAATAAAATTAAAAAAATGATAAAATTATCATGGTTGGCAATAATACACAAATAAATCAAATGTTGAAACTGTAAAGAATAGTTAATATATTTTAATTTTATTATTTAGTCATTAATAAATTATTTAATGATGTAATCATTATCTCTTAAATGGTAAATTATTTTAAATTAAACAATTATTTGTTTTAATAATTAAATAAAGGTTAAAAATATTATCTAAAAATATTAATTCACCAACTTGATTTGGCTAATTAGTTAGAGGGAGAAAATTATTTAACATGTTACGATTGTTTATAAATATTTTAGGATGAAAGTCAACATTTGTGAAAAATATTTATGTTGTGTACAAATTGTTATATTTTTACCGAGTACCGAATCAAGGATTCGATTTCTCGGGTCGATCTCTTGAGGAAGGCGGTTCAGAATTTAGCTTTGGTAATGATAACACATAAAAAGAAAATAAAATCCTAAACACTCTAATCAGAAAAGGGGTTTGAATAATTACTGTCTAAGAAACAATAAGGAGCAATAATCTACCTAAAAATGTGGATGGAACAAAGATGGAGAAACTAGGGAATCGGGGATAATTAATTCAAGTTCTAGCAAAGCCGGGCAATTAATCGTTCGGTTCGAGATTGACACTCTCGCTTAAACATCTAGAGGTTCGCTCCCAATAACTCTTCGTAACAAGGGATTGAACATAGACCAACAAGCTCGAGCATACAACACAAGCCAATTATCCCAATCCTAATAACTTTTCGTAACAAGGGACGGGACATCGACAAGCACGTATTTCAATCTCAACCCATAGATTACTCAGTTACGAAATAATCTATCTCATGCAAGCCTAGGTCTACGACGTCGCCCCTTTCGGTTCAAAAAGTCGCTAATTTAATTAGAAGGTATTTAGTCAACTAATCATTGGAATCAACAAAACCAAACTCGACAACTCAATATCCACTTGTTACCAACTCACGATCGAAGTGTCACCCTTCGATTACATCAAACTACCAAGCACAATTTCATCAATTCCTAATCAATTCAACTCACATAAGCATGAACAATCTTGAGCCCGACGAATGCACGCTAAACAAGAATAATCATCCCCTATCCCTAGCAATTAGATTTAGCTACGAATATCAAATTCAACAATCATAATCATCCTTCTCAAATAACCATTATTCATGAATCAAATAAGAGAAATGAGTACTTACAATCAATCCAAGTTCCAAAGTTGAATTCGAAATACAAGCTTAATCCTTAGATGTAGAGAAGAAGAAGAAGAGAAATGGAAAAGAAATATGGAAAGAGGAGGAAAAACGATGGAGAAAAATAAAGGGAGGCGAAGGGAATTTTTTTGCGTTTTTCTAGTCCTAGGTTCGTCCCTAGGAGTGGGAGAATGAAAAGAATCCAGAAGAAAACGAGTTTTTGGGATTCTTATATCATTCTGGGACTCGCAGGGGGCCTTAGCGCCGCTAAGGTGCCTTAATCGTTCGAGCCAGTACCGTGTAGCGCCGCTATCCTGTGTGCCTTAGCGCCGCTAAGGTGCCTTAGCGGCGCTAAGGTTCTGGGCAGCCTGCTGGACTTTGCTCTTCGGGCTCGTTTGGGCTCGTTTGAACTCGGAATTGAGTTCCTTTTTTTCCTACGCGTAGCTAACAAACCCCTCTATCTAACTATGTAATCACAACACATATTTCACTGAAAACTTGTCCTCCCAAAGCTTCCAACCTGCACACCAAAAATGAAAAAAAAACGAAGGAAACCGGAAAAGCACACGAAAAACACAGAAATACTCACAAAGACGCGAAACACGAAATAAACGACAAAACGACTCTAAAACCACACAAATGACTCAAAATGGGAGAAAAAGAACGAGAAAATAGACACGAAAAACGTAACAAAAATGGGACAAACAATTTAAAATATGGTTAAGACTTAAAATTTGTTTTCATGTTTATGTTGACCAAAATATTATCAACACCAATCACGAAAAATCAAATTGTAGTTTATCATAATGGATATCAATAAAATTATTACATATGTTAATAAAATTATTGAAGTAAAGAATCTTTTTTATTATATCTGATTTGGAAATGTGTATATTAAAGCAATTAATGCATATATTTAAAAAAAAATTCTAAATAAAGTATGCGTGAAATGCTCATTGACTTTTTTGCTACTATTTTCAGTAAATGGTTATTCTTTTTATATAGATATAGATATAGATATAAATTAGAAAAAAAAATAAGGTCGGTTCTAAAATAGTATGGATTGAAGCATGCCGTAGTGCCCATTATAGAGAGAAAATGACCTTATTGCATTGTTGATTTGTATTTTTCCTAACACGTCTCTCCTAGGGTTCTACAATCCAATGGTATGAACTCTGAACCAAAATAAAAAAAATGGGTCGAGGAGTAGAGTGCGCATCGTGTGTAAGAACACATTATATAAGAAGAAGCGGCAATTTAAAAAATTGTCTTCTTGGAGCGTCCCACTACATCTCATAGCTCTTTCATTAGTAAATCGGTTATCTCCTGCAGTATATAGTTCAGAATTACAAATAACTGACTTCCTCCTAAACCTACCACAACTATATCCGGTCCTACTTACTACTTATCCGGCCACAACGTGGACTAACAGTTATTACAGGAATCCCCCCAAGCTGAAAATACCCAAAGTACAAAGTCCTATGATTCAATCTTTCAGATATGTTGAAACACAAAACTGAAATCTGAATTCACAAGCTATATAATATAATTTGCAAACTTGCGAACCTCAGATAATAAACTACCAATATGCTCAGGAGAAAGAATAGTAAAACTCAGCTCTTCTATTTACATTTCATGATCTAATATATATAGACAAAAAACAATTCTTAACTAGATAAGGACACCTTGAATTGACGTGATCTTCAACATCATTCTTTTAGAGTAACTTTCCTTCAAGTAGAATCCATGTATGTGATTTGGAGATGTTCATAATTTCGATTCCAAAACCGTGCCCTTGAACACGACTTTCCTGAAAGAGTCGAACTTCCAAATCTAAAATGATTTTGCGGTGAATATTTCTAAATCCTCCTAAGATCTTCTCCAAAACGTCCACGATCTTTTATGTGTGGATAACACATTCTCTTATAGTCCTTGCCACTCATCTAATCGGTTTGATCTATTCCTTGGAACCAGTTGTTAGTGATTTAGTTAAGAACTGGTTGCTGACCAGTCAAATAGGTGAAAATGGATTAAAATCATTATTGACCGACCAATTGGATAAATTTTTTAAATAGTTTTAATAAAATAATTTTTTCTAAAATATATAAATGATATATTTATATATATTATATTTCAATATATAGAGATAATTTAGAAATTTGTTTAATTTGTGTAAATATTTATTTAATAATGTTTGTGTTGCATATGGACTGGGCTTCTACACATACACGGGCCCAGACGAATATTAGTCGGACTCCATCCAAACACTCTCTCCCTGCCCGCCGAATGCAAAGCCAATTTTGAACGAAAATGCGATTGTCCGCCAGACATGATTACTGTATAAATCGTTTTGCTGTAACACCATCTACACAACCCAAAAGTCGCGTCACCGCACTCGCCATGTCTTCTTCTGCTAAACAAGATAAGCAAGGTC
>BKCP01004738.1:0-71304 GCA_008636005.1 Striga asiatica | reverse complement strand
AATTTCTCGTGATTTTCTGTTTAGTGGGCTCTCTGCAGCATATAAGCTAAAGTTGAATGGATTAGATGTCTCTGTATTTGAAGCTGATGGGAGAACTGGAGGAAAGTTGAGAAGCATTTTACATGATGGTTTAATATGGGACGAGGGGGCAAACACTATGGTACTCTCTCTTGAAACTTCAAGTCTCAGCAGTCCATTTATTCTGGAATCTAATCATGTTTATGTCACTAACTACGTAACTTCTGTTCTGTGCGCAGACTGAAAGCGAGGCAGCTGTTGGATTTTTACTTGATAATCTTGGACTTAGGGGCAAACAACAGTTTGTATGATTTTTATTTCGGTTTTGTTTTGACTGATTAAGTTTCTGCTCTTGTCAATAATGACGGCTCGTGCCTTGCTCTTCCAGTCGGTTTTTTGTCTACTCTAGGAACATGTTAATTTTTTTCACCATCTCCTAGACTTGTGATTTCAATTGTGTTCGTGATGCAGCCACTTTCACAGCAGAAACGTTATATAGCAAAAAACGGGGTGCCAGTTCTTGTACGATCTTCTCACATTTCTACTGCTGATTTTCTCTCTCCTCCTTTGTAATGGAGTAGGGACAACTTCATGTTTCTTTTCCTGCTAACATATTACATTTATTTTTCTTCCTTACCAGCTACCATCAAATCCGATTGCACTTGTCACAAGTAATTTGCTTTCAGCAGGGTCAAAGGTTTGCTCATACCATTTGATACTTAAATTCTTATATGAGAAACAAAGTATACTGTGCTTATAGTTTCTTTTATCTTTCCTAATTTGAGTCTGGAATTGGTAGAAATGACTTTATGTAGATTTGCAGGACTTTGCAGTATTATCTCATGATAGTGTCCTTTTTCAAATGATCCGGGTACTCGTTTTCAACGTCTTTTACATCTCCCCAATACCGATATTTGGTTTTGGCTGAAAGCAGGTTCATGGACATGGCAATAAGTGGTGACAATGCCCAATAATGGCTATATGTTCAAGGTTCCGAACTGAACCGCCAAACAGGAGGTCAACAGGTTAACCATGGTTCCGGTTCAAGCCGAAACTAGACACCGTGGTTTGGCAGTTCTATTACGGTTTCTTGTTGCACGGTTTTGATCCGGTTCACGCACACACTCATACACACAGACACATATGAAAAACTTGCGGTTCTGAAAATTTATTTGGAGGGAAACCGAACAAAATGGTGGTTCGCTGGTTTTGAAAATTCTAATTTTTTTGGAGGAAACCGCTTGCCGAACTGCAGTTTGGAAGCGAACTGGAAGCGTAACCTCCAGTTCATAAACTGGCTATAAACCGTGTCATGAACGGTTCTGGTTATGATTTTTCCCGTTTTGAAATCGGCGGTTCCAAAAACCCGCAGTTTTCGAGCCATGAACATCTTTATTATGGTAAATGTTTTCGTCGGTCTACCTTATGTACCTCATTTTGTTCATTTAAACTTCTTATAGCATTTGGAATGTTAGGATGATTGTTTTCTGCAGAATTATCAGCACAAGAATCCTTTAAACTACAACTGTATCATGAACACACTCGCTTTGTTGTTACTTGGCATCTTCTGGCATGGCTGTCCGGAATATTATAGTCCTTCTATCCGGTCACGAAAACATGAAAGTGTTCTTTACACTTTCGGTTAATACATTATGGAATTGCTCATGTGAGGTTCTTGCAATCTCATTTGGAGACCTTGTGGTGGTTACTGCTAATTGTCATTTTGATACGTTCAAGACCAAAACTAACTTCCATATTGATTTGGTCGAATTTTCTTATGCAAGTGATGAAATATTTCATTTCAAACTTAATGCTTGCTTTAAATTTTGAATAAAGTTGTTTGCTTAATCACTCTTCCCGCACCAAAGAAGTCTTCACTTTATACATTCCTCATTGATTGCATATTTGTCTTTTCGGGAAGTTAGATCCATTGAGCATTCTGGTAGAATTCTACATAAAATATGATTTTCCATTTTCAGCTTCAAATTTTATCGGAACCATTTTATTGGAAGAATAATGATGCGCCGAAGCAACCTGACAAAAAGGAAAGGTATTTGAATAACAACAGAACTGCCTTCCTTGACAACAGCCCCAGTTCTCTCAATTTCACTTGACATGTCTCGGGTCTTTTCTTGCTACCTTGATGGGACTCCAAAACAACTTTCTTTCTTTCTTTTTTTTATTCTTTTTTTTTTTTTTAAATTATTAAGGAATACCGTTTCCTTTCATAATCTTTTTTGTGTGGGTGATGGGAAATTTTATTATTCTTCATTGTCCTTGAGATTTATATGATATTCAAATGATCTGTTGTAAATTGACTAAATTCTTAGCAGTACCATAAGTCCTGTTTGGGGCGGCCTTATTAACTGTAATGTTCTAGTTACCTCAGAAAGCATGACAGTTATGTTTTTGTCTGCAGTGTTGGTGCTTTCTTTCAACGTCATTTTGGAAAAGAGGTTCTCCTTATGCCATTACGTACTTACTTTTATTTTCAATGATAACCCTGAAGTTAGTTTTGAGCTTAATGAGTTTCTCCTCTTGGTAGAGATTTACGAATGCTCGTGGTATATGTCTAATATGACGGAGATCCTAAGCTAGAAAAAATATTATTTGTGTAGATATGTTTGTTATACAATTTTTTACATAGTTGTTTTATCATATCCGCATAGTGATTGAATATGGCTTAACAATAATCCACTTCTTTTAGGTTGTTGACTATCTTATTGATCCTTTTGTTGCTGGAACTAATGGCGGAGATCCTGAATCTCTTTCTGTAAGTGTGTACATGTTCATTGGTTGGTTTGCCTGCCTAGTCTAACAATTTAAATAGCAAATGAAATAGACAAATGCATCTAATTAGTTGATTGATGAGTATACATGTTGCTCTACTGAGCTTGGGTGATCACTCAGTTTACTACCCATTACATATGAACTGGTTGATTGAACGCTTTGTCTTTTTTTAATCCTGGATCAGATGCGCCATGTGTTTCCAGAGTTGTGGAATCTTGAAAAAAGGTAAGCTGCATGCAATGTTTATTTGGACTAGCTCCTTTTCATTTTTATGGTGCTATTGCACGTAAGTTGGGATTAAATTATCAATGAATTGATGGATGAAGATTAATGTACTTACCATTTTAGGATGGATGGTAATAATGTAAACTTCAAGTACTACTTCGGAATGATCAAATCATAAGTTTGATAAGGATTTTTAAGTGCCGAAACAATGGCCTCTTTCAGCAGCAATGTTGATATGTTAGAGTGCATTTAGATGCACTATCACTCAACTTCATAAAAGTATCATTTGATAACCTTTTCTTTTTAAATGTATTAATAGTATAATAGTAAAAGCCTCCAGAAACAATTTCAAACTATTGGTCTCTTGCTAGTGGACAATGACATCATTTTTAGGTCAGTTCAAAATTTTTCTGCAATTTGCAGGTTTGGCTCAATCATAGCTGGTGCTATTCAGTCTAAGCTTTCTGACAGGAAGGGAACAAGTGGTGGCTCTTCGCCAAAGAAGAAACATAAGCGTGGCTCATTTTCTTTTGTAGGCGGGATGCAGGTAGGAGTCTAATGCACATCAATCTTTGAACCTCTGGTTTGGGTAGTCAATGAATAATTTAAAACCTCAATATATATCTGTATAGAAATTAATTTTATGTAGCAGTAGTTCTGAGAAAATAGTTTTTTATTCCGATATTTTCACACATGTTGTTTTTCCTGATGGTGCTGCAATAGCAATACAGCCCAAAACATGTAAGTTTCCTGGTACTTAATATGAATCCTCTATGTGAAGTGGTTGGATGTTATAGACTATAATGGAGTTTCTTGTGAGGAGTCATTTAACTTATATCGACATGCTTGGCCTTAAACCATGGACGAGAAACATTTATCTGGTATACTCGTATTAATATTTTTGTTCCCGAAGCTGGCTGAAAGTATCAATTGGTAAATTCAAACCATTGTAATTTGATTTGGTCACATCACTGCAACTTTAGTTCCATTGATGGCTCCCAACTAAGATGCATTTTGTTTATATGTTTACAGACACTCACTGATGCACTGTCCAATGAACTTGGTGAGGATGAACTTGCAGTTCGCTCTAGGGTGCTGGAATTATCTTGTTGTGACAGCAAGAATTCTCCATTAAGTAACTGGTCAGTTTGTTATGAATTGGACGGCATAAAACGTTCCTGCGAGAAGTCCTTTGATGCTCTAATAGTTACAGTAAGTGCACAGGGATTATTTAACGAGTTCAATTTTTTACCTTACTATTCGAAATTTTACACTTTGCCTCCCATTCATTAAAGCTGACAACTTGCTTCCCGATATTTATGGATTTTTCAAACGGCTTTCCAAAACCAGGTTTTGAACGATCAAATCCAGTTTCAATATTCAAATGGTAAAAAACTGGTTTTGGGAGGCGGTTATCAACTTTAAAAGAATAGGAGACATAGCGTCAACTTTTGAATAGTTTGAGAGGTAAAAAAAAAACTGTTATGTATAAATAACTTAAATTATTCTAATATCACATTTTCAAAGTTCAAACCATCCATGTATTTTCGATTTACAACATGCACTTTCAAGTCTCGACATGTCTTGTTTGTAGTGTCAATAAATTTTTTAAATGATGTACAACAGTACAAGCACATGAATATTTAGCGAAATATGTTGAATTGATTGCTTATAGCTCTAATTAGATTAAATCTTAAATAAAGTCTTGGTAACATTTTTTAACATTTTTTTTCATGTTCATTTCCGCGATGACCAAAAAGTAGGCTATGTAGAAATATTAAAGACCCGTAGGCTCTGTTATAGCTAGCATGCATATGCGGAAAAACACGAACAAATGTCATCACCATGAACATATATATTCAAAAGGAAAAATATTTCACGATGATGTAAAATTCTTTAAAGATCCACCATCCAAAGCCATCAAAACAATTTGTTTGCATTTGCTGACACAAAATACAGAAGCAATTATAAATTTCAGAATTAAAAAAAAAAAAGGGAATACAAATGCACGATTTTTTTTGCCTCTCAAACTATTCAATGGTTGGCACTCTTGTTTTCTTTTCTCTTAAAAATTTCACAAAGTGCTTCCCACAACCAGCTTTTTACCGGTCAAAAACCGGTTTTGGGAGGCTGTTAGAAAAATTCGTATGTATATCAAGAGGCAGTTTGTCAGCTTTAAATGATCAGGCAAAGTGTCAAATTTTGAATTGTTGGGGAAGCAAAAAAAAGTTAGCTCTTATTTAATCAAGTTATCCTTTCTATAATATGTAGCAGTTATACAGGTTCAGATTCTCCTACCATGAACGTTATATTAAAACTTTTTATGCAAGTTGAGGCACAGATCTAAGTGGCATGATGATTGTGAAGAGAAGTTTTGTCGGTAGATAGTGCACATGATGAGATTTTATTGACTCCAAGTGTCTTTGTAGGCCCCCCTTTCTAATGTTAAAGAAATGAAGATTACAAGACGAGAAAGCCCATTTCTCTTGGACTTCATTCCAGAGGTATGCTTTCTGGTGCTTTCTATTAACAGATTCAGGGTTCAATCATGTATTAGAGAAACTCAAAATAGTATATTATAATCGATAGAAGAGTACGACTTATGTTTACATTACAGAAGGTCTATTCTAGGAGGAAGACGTATACAAATCAAACAAGATAGATATCCCTGAATTAGGCTGTATGTATCCAAGAATATAAATATGTAAATATTTATATCTACTACACTTCTCCTTAAGCTGGAGCATAGCATTCTATCATGCCCAACTTGTTACAATTATAACTTGCACTCCATTGAGGACTTTGGTGAAGATGTCCTAGTTGTTCCCCAGTTTCCACACATTTTGTAGAAATCAAGTTTTGTTGAATCTCTCACGAACAAAGTGGCAATCAATCTCAATATGTTTGGTTCGTTCATCAGAGACGGGATTCGAGGCAATTTGCAGTTTGGTTGTTGCACCACAATTTTGACAAGTTAGGATCTGAATCCAACTTCATTTTAAAGTTGTGAGAGCCATAGTAATTTGCAATTTGCATGAGCCAGCACCATTGATCTATACTCTGACTATGCACAAGATTGTGATGCCACATTCTGCTTCTTAAACTAGGTTTCCACAGAAACTAGGTTCACATCAGTAAAACCACAATATCCAGTAATGAACTTCCTGTGTATCTTTGAAACCCACCATCGCCTCCAAACAAACAAACATGGATGCTCTAAGCCCATGATAAAATGGGCTTGGGCAGAACTCATCCCCAAAAGCTAACTAAAAGGAGAGGGTGCCTAACTGATTATTAATTGTTTTATTTATCTTGGCTTGGTGGACAAGTAAGGTTTAGGGTTAGGGGCCTTATATACAGGACTCCCTCTAGTTTATTTTCCTTGGTTGATTATGAATAAAAGATGAATTGATACCGTTTTTAGGTGTTCTTGAGATTGCGATCTCATTATCATCCACTTGTATGCTTCCCCTACATCAGTTGGTATCATTATTAGGATTGATTATTATTATTAATTGTTTTTATTTATCTTGGCTTGGTGGACAAGTTAAGGTTTAGGGCTAGGAGCCTTATTTAAAGGACTCCCTCTAGTTTATTTTCCTTGGTTGATTATGAATAAAAGATGAATTGATATCGTGTTTAGGTGTTCCTGAGATTGCGATCTCATTAATATCGTCCCACTCGCTTACCCTACATCACTAACCCACTCACACACAATAACAGCCCTTTAACTAATCATTGTGGGCAAACAAAACTTCTAACAAATCTCAAGAAAATATTTCAAGGCCTCCAAATCTTTATTACTAAATTGGTCCTGCAAGGATAGTTTTGAAGACGAAATACCTTGCCAGTTATTACTGTATCTTCTACGTAGACAACAAATACAATGATCCCAGAAGCGGAGTATCTTAAAACACCGTATGATCACTTTTACACTTCAGCATCCCAAAATTTTTAACTTTCAACTGACTGACTGAATTTCCCGACCAGGCTCTGTTTCAACCCATATAAAGACTCTGGAAGATGATACACATTAGGAATTTTCCAAAATTCTACTCTTCAGTTTTGAATGTCTTATTCCAGTCTAAAATATTAGTTCCAATTTTTGACCTTTGATCTGTAATCTTAGAAACGGAGGAGACAACAACTAGTGATACCCAGTCATATTTTCAGAAGTTATGAGTCAAACAAGAAGTACCAGAAATAAGATATGGCTGCAACTGGAATATAAATATTACATGTTTATATCCACAACAAATCGTATCTGCGCTAAAATATCTGGTCAAAAGTTTCTGCAACTGTTATACGATATTAAATTCTCAAAGTTAGTTGTGTTTGGAGAAGGATTTTTACTGGCAGAATCAGAACTACTACATGATTCTTAAACAGAGTTGACACAGTACACCGAAATTTTGCACTTTGTTTTTACCTTAACCACACATATACCAGTCATTGATTTTTAAAACTTATTGTGATGTCTGGACCATTTTGAATCTTTCAGTTATTCTGCCTTTATGTGCAGGTTAGTTACTTACCCATGTCTGTTGTAGTCACCACATTTAAGCGTGAGAACGTGAAGCGACCGCTTGAAGGTTTCGGAGTTCTTGTACCTGCAAAAGAGCAACAAAATGGTCTGAAGACTTTGGGTAATGCTAAATTTTGAGGTTTCAAATCCTCTAATGTCATTGATCATTTTATTTTTCTCTAAAGTTTCTCCATCCAGGCACGCTATTCTCTTCAATGATGTTCCCAGATCGTGCACCTTCTGATCTTTATCTCTACACTACATTTGTTGGTGGAAGTAGAAATCAAGAACTTGCCAAAGCTTCGAGGTTGTATCAACTTCTCTGTTGTTGGTTTAGTGCTGGCTCCTTTTTTTATTTTTTTTTTCTTTTTTGCTTTTTCTTATTTTTTGGTTCTTTTTCCCAAGTTACATTACCAATCTTTTACTTGTGCACGTCTTGTAACCACGGTTACAATAATTCATGTCATAGGGATCAACTGAAGCAAATAGTGACTTCTGATCTCAGACAGCTATTGGGTGCAGAAGGAGAACCTACCTTTATGAAGTAACTGTGCTAAATTCAAATTGTTTTTCTAGGTTTCTCATTTCAAGAGATCTAGTTGTGAAGGAACCTACCATGGGTATGTTCTCTTACAGGTTGTGTGCTTGATTGCAGTCACTTCTATTGGAGTAAAGCATTTCCATTGTATGGTCATAACTATGATTCTGTCATTCAAGCTATTGACAAGATGGAAAGAGGCCTTCCAGGGTTTTTCTATGCTGGTAAGAGTTTTCATCTTATATTCTTTAATGTGGCTTTGCCATTCAAGTTTTATTACTTCTGTTTTTGTGTGGCACATTCTTTTCATTTCTATTAACCTCTTTTCCGTGAACAGTTGAAGAAAATTCTCAACTCCCCTTAGAAGAGGGTCCCCATTCAATTGCAAAATTATGCTCACCGCTATCTCAAATGACTGCAACATTTAAATTTGCTACTTCGTTGTTCTTTCCTAATAATATGATACAGGCATTAATACTTAGATGTAGATATGTAGAGTTACCGTAGTAAAAATCATAAACTGAAGGAACATAACAAGTCAAGCTAGACAGAAAACATCAGCATTCATGGAGACTACAATATGTGTTGGTTGCTTGCTCATCTCCTTTTTTCTTATCCTTGTATTTACTTATACTTATCTCGTTGTCACTAAAAAAGGCAACCACAAGGGAGGATTGTCTGTTGGCAAAGCAATATCTAGTGGGTGCCAAGCAGCAGATCTTGTGATGTCATATCTGGACTCCACTTCTGATGCTAAGGGGAACTTCTCATGAAAAATTTCACCAAAGTTCACTGCAACACGGCTTTTTGCTGCAAACTTGTCATCATTAGCTCAGAGACGATCCCTCTAAACATGCTTTACCCTCTAAACATGTGTGTTTTCTACTAGCTAATTTTTAGCTTTATATTGTGGTGGCAATGTTTCTTGTATAGTTTCGATGCTCTCTTAGTTATCTGATTATGCAAGTGTGGCTGCATATAACTATCCAAACTATTTCCAAATTTTCATTTGACAAAATTTAAATGATGTATGCGAAGTTTGCAAATCACCTCATGTATCATGGCAGAATCATTTAGTGCAATGACATGTAAACATCTTTTGCTCGAGAATTGTGAACTTCGAATTCTCATGCATTCAAGAGTATCCCTGTTTTCCACGAGGTGTTATAAACGTGCTGAAATACATTGAGAATTATTGAATTTACAAAATGAACTATAAAATTAAAAGAAATTTCACTTTGATCATAATATGGAGCGCCAAAAGAAAATTATTATTTTCGCAAGACACATATATGCCCGTAATGTGATGACGGGTTATGGTATTTCATTCTAAAAATATAATGACCAAGTCTTAGAAGTTGTAGCATATTATATTTTCTAGCTCCAAAAACTAGAACATAAGTGAGTATGATGCGTGAGACTTATGAATTTCAAGTTTGCATATGTTCAATATTCTGTAACAGTGTTCTCTACTGCAGCTCTAGGTCCTATTTATAATACTTCCGCCTAAAAGAGGAGAGCTAGAGTTCATACATCGATTAATGTCAGGTAACTACCTAATAATGGTGATTCTCATGTAGAAAACAGTAAGTGTTAATATACTACTTAAGTCACCCGATAATTACTGAAACTCTCAAATGGAGTCAACATGTACAGGTTCGTTGAGCTTGATAAAAGACTAGTATTCGACCTTGTGCATTTGCACAGATGTAAATAAATATTATAAGTTATATTTATGTATATAATATAAAAATTATAAGTTATATAATTGTATTATATTTCAAACATATAGTATTATATGTTATATTTATGTATATAATATTAAATTTATAAATTATATAATAGTATTATATTTTAAAATTTGATCATTGGTTAAAATAAATAGTACACACGATTTGAGTGTATACGAATCACTATATTGATTGCATAAAATGCAATAAACATATACTTTTTATAATTTTGAGTGATCATGACCAATTAATTAGCTGAAAAATATTACATTTATTATAACAATTTCTTATGTGATTTTAAGAAATTTTACTATGACATAAACAAAATTAATTTATTAATAAACAACATCTGCATCATATAAAAAAATATTGATTTTAGTGTAAAATATAATTTTATGTAACTTTCATATATTATTTAGTATAAAATATAATTACTAATTTTAATATTAACTATTATATTATTCAATAAAAAATATAATTATTAATCAATTAACATAAAATATAATGATTTTTATCTTAACTAACCCAAAAAATGTAATGAAATATTTTCTTATTAATGAGATTGAGTGTATTAATGCCACATAAATAAAATTTATTAGGTTCTATTTATTAGGTTTTGTTAATGATTTGCCATATAGGTAAAATTTTTTAGGTTTTATTTATTAGGTAAAATTTATTGCTTAGCTAGCAATTATATATATATATAAATTAAATTTGTAGCAAATAAATCATAGGAATTGAGCCAACGGCCCACGCCTAATACCACCCTAGGCCATCCAAGTCCATCTCAAGATCCAAGGTTGATTCGTGTCATGTTGAATCGGCAGGCGCGCGTTATTTAAATCAACACTTACACTTGATGCATAATTTTAATTGTTGTGACTTTTATATAACTATCTATTACTGGAAGAGATCGATTCATTTAAAAATTCGATGTAATATAGGTTTCTTAGACCTTTCAACTTCCCGCAACTATCTTTTAATTTTCACTAAACGATTAAGTTTAATAATTTAGTACTCATAAAAAGTTACGTTTGATAAAATAAATGTATAATGGGTATCTATTTTTAAATAACTTAATTCTACATGAATCAAGTTTTTAGTCAAAACAAAATCAGTCATAGTCGAGTAAATTTTGAATGAATGAAGTGCAATTTGTTGTTGCGGCAAAAGAAAAAAACAAATAAAAAACAGCCTAAGGTCTCAAACGTGAATTGATGAATGAATGAAGTACGAAGGACAAATGGTATTTGTTTGGAATTATGTTAACCCAACAAGTGAAAAGGAAAAAAAGAGCGAATATAGCAACAGTGTAAAAAAATAAAGCATGCATTACTCTCTCTCCATTCGAAAAAGAAACCCTTCCCCCATATCTAAAATTTGATTTCAACGCAGTCCCCCTCTTCCCGCGGCGCGATTCCTGTGGTCATCGGGCCGTTCTGGTCAAGTTGCGGCTGGGTGCTTCCTTTCCGCCTCCAGGAGTGCTGCGGGTGGTTGGCCAGCGGCGATTTTTGCTCCTCGGTTTATCCCCCGCCTCCGGCGAGGTCATCGGCTACTCTTGCAAGGCCCAGCCGTAGGAGTTCGTCGGTCCGTTTGGAGGCTCGATTTGTGCGGTCATGTTCTTTCTAGAGACTGAATTTGTTGGGCGAGCCTATCCCGCGGTCCCGTGCGCCCTTATTCAGCCGGGCTGTAGGTTCTTCGGGCCGGGCAACTCGGTTGCAGGTTGTCATTTCCTCTATCTCTCCCTTCCAATCCTCCGGTGGGTTCGTGATGGCTCTCCTTCTTTTCCCCGGCGATGAAGGTCTTTGGGGCTCAGATTTGGGCCGAAAATTCGTCTAAGCAGTAGAGTGACCGCAGTTTTCGGGTTTGGAGCCTAGTTTTGTTGCTCGGTTGGTGCTCTTTGTTGGGGTGTGACTTGGTAGACGGTTCTAGTGGTTTTAGGTTTCAACTGTTAGGTTTAGGGGAGATTTTAATCTATCTTGTTGTTTATTATGTGTGTGTTACTTTTGGTCTTTATTTTGTTGCCTTGTTTCTTGTTTCGTTTAATGCAGCTGTGTCTGCTTTTAGTGCAACTTGTCTGTTTATTTTGTTGCCTTGTTTCTTGTTTCGTTTAATGCAGCTGTGTCTGCTTTTAGTGCAACTTGTCTGTTTTTCTCTCCTATATGGAGTTAGTGTCTCTTTTTTGGAGTTGCTGTTTTGTGGTTGTTCGCCTTTTTGATGGAGTTTGTACCTCCTTGTGTGTGTTGACAAGGGGGGGTTGGTCCAGTCTTCCAGTGTGTCACTTGACATTTCGGTTGTACTCTTTTGAATTTTTAAGTTATTAATATACTTATCGGTTGGAAAAAAAAAGTAAAGAAATAAAGCATTGAGTGAAGCGGGAGCCAAGCCAATTATAAAAAGGAATTTTTATATCTATCTATAGTTATATAAAGAGGTTGTTGAAAAAATATTTTTATAGTCAGTTTGACTAAAAAATAAATGGTTTGACTTACTATTAGTGGAAATTTCGGAAAAAACACATGTAAATCTTTGAGAATCAAATTTAATTGAGATATCCAAAAAAAATTGGAGATTTTTATGGTAACAAAATTGGAGATTCTTATACCAAATTTTAATTCGTTTTAAATATTAATCACATAGGAATCTATTTTTATTGGTAACAAATTTGAAGATTCTTATGCCAAAAAATTGAGATTTTGAATTGAGATATCCCAACAATTACGGATATTTTATCCATTCAAATTAATGTTGTAAATCAAACAAAAAATTATTCCGAGAATAATGGATGTTATACTAAATGTTGATAAACTCCAATCCTCCATAAATTATTTATATTTATGAATTTTGTGTGTAAATGACTAAATATATTGATTTGTTTTCGTAAATCTATTATTATATATAATATAGAGAGGGATTACTTGACATATTATTGAAATTCCCACTTAAAATTTTTAAAGTTATTCTAGTATTTTTTTATTATTATTTTTGGAAATGGCGGTTAAATGAAAATTCGAATTCAATTTCAAAAAAAAATTCTTAAAATTTGTGAACTCCTAATTTTCTAAATTCTTTAACTCAATGAATCAAACAATCAAATTTTCAAATTTGAGAAAAATATTGTGTAAACCTTAATTCCTAAAACATGGTCATAATATTGACCATAGGGATTTGTTACCATAATTGTAGGAAAATCAAAGGAGTATCTTCTTTAATTTCATTCACAATATTATTGGTAGATATAATATAAGAAATATTTTATATATAGAATAATAATAATAATAATAATAATAATAATAATAATAATAATAATAATAATAATAATAATAATAATAATAATAATTTGCATATGAGTTTTGAAATATTGTACTAAACCTATTGGATTTGATTTTGATTAAGAAATTATTAATCTATATTTACTTTTATTTTGCATTATGTGACAACCTATAACGAAAAATTTGAAACCAAGTAAATATTTTTACGTCATAAACTTATTATTACATAATAAATTTTCATATGCGTAATGTCATTATTTATTTAACATGCTTAATATTTATTTATGGGATGTGCATATTAAATATTTAATGTATGTGATAATTAATTTATTGCTATTGGTAGCATATATAATTAATTATTGTAAAAAGTTATAGATAATTTTTGTTTTAAATTTTAAATTGCACTCATAATTAAATAATTTTTTTAAATAAATCCCGCCTATACAATTGGTGAAACAAAATTTTCCAAAAAATTACATGGGTGTCCATATTTATTTAACTTCAACACCTTATTACAGTTTGAAAAGAATCCAAATTACAGTTTGGAAATAATCTAAATTTATAGGGACTGTATAAATTATTCTTTAGATAAAATTTTGAAAATCCCGACTTGAATTGATTTTTTCAAAGAATCACATGAAAGCACCACATTTTTATAATTTAGATGTTTTTATTATTTTTTGTACATTAACAATTATAAATTATTAATTTATTTAAAAAAACAAAAAGCAAACACAATATCTTGAAGATATATTTTATCATAAATTTCAATACTCTAATTAAAAAATTTACATCATTAAATTCACCGATAATACTATCTAATTACTCATGATTTTTTAGGATTAATACATACTAGTACGACACTCGTGTACTACACGGGTTGTTTGAAAAAAAAAAATATAAAACATAAAATAATAGAAAAACACATGTTGTTGTATAACTATTTCAACTCTTTAAAATATATTAGAAAGATCATGTAATATTCTATAACTATTTCAATATATAATATGTAAGTGGCTATAAACTTTTTGTAAAATTATAGTATTTTTTTAATTTAAACTATATAAAAAGGTTATTGTTTACATTAATTATATAAATAAAATAATATATAAAGCTAAATTTTTTATTTTGGTTTACACGACATATAAGATAAGAATCCTAAGATGTAATGTTAAGAATTCTAAGATGTAATGTTGCCAAGTAAGTTTTATAAAATAAGAATTTGGAGCTGGAGGATTTACACGGCATATATGGGAAGTTTTATAAGATAAGAATCCTATTTATTTTGGAGTTAGAGGATTTACACGGCATATAAGAATCCTATTTATTTGGGAGTTTGAGAGATCGGATTAAGAAAAAATCCTATTTATTAAATATTTTATTTTAAACAATTAGGGAATGTATCTGAACCAAAAGCCGAAGCATGTAATGTTGCCAAGTAAGCTTCCGAAGCGTGCGAGGCAGCCATTTAGGCTCAACATGTTTTCAAATTATATTAAGAGGGGATTATTTTTTAAAAATTCATACTACACAATCTTGTGAAATTTTGTTAATATTTCATACCTTCTTACAGTTTGGAAAGCATCAAATTCATATGGACTATTTAAATCATTTTGCCAAATAAAGTTTTTAAAAATTTTTACTACACAATCGTGTGAAATTTAGTTAACTTTTTAGAAAATACACACAATAGGTTGTCGAAAATTATCTAACTACAATAATTATCTCCATTATTTTTGTTACAATAACAATCGTAAATGGTTAACTGATGTAAAATAAATCAAACGCAATATTTTGAGTTAATATCTTCTACCACGAAATTCACTGATAGTACTACCTAATTATTAATTTTATTTTTTTGCTTAACATATATAATAATGTCATAAAATCACACACACACACACACACACACACACACACACATATATATATATATATATGATTTTTTTAATTATTATGAGATAGGACAAATTCTAAAAATGAATAGAATGCATATATCGCACAATATTTATTTTGAATTTGTTTAATTATTTTTAAATTACATATATATATACACATATATATATAAAGAATACTACTTTTATAAGTACTATAAGTAATAATAATAATGACATTATACGACAATATTTTTTTTTTTAAAAAAAATAATAGTTGTGTATTATGATGAACAAAAATAAGTACAATTATTATTTTTTCTATAGCAAACAATAAATATAGATGTCAAAATATTATTATTAATATAGACGATTATCAAGCTAATATATTGTACTCCCTCCTATTTTTATTATTTGTCACTCTAGCTTAATTGATCATTGATTAAATATGTGTCGTTTTGGTTATTTTGTTCATATTTTTCCATTTTTAACCCCTCTATCTAATACACAATGTCTCTTCATATCTCATCTTCATCGTTTAACATCCATCATTATTCCCATGACAAGTTTAACCAATCCACCTTTCATTAAATAGAATTAATATTGACAAAAAAAAATTCTTAATTAACGTGTTGCTTCTCAAAACGACAAATAATAAATATAGGAGGGGGTATGAAATTTTAAACAAAGATTTTAAGAAATAAGGCCACCGTGCATCGCACGGAATACTTACTAGTATATATATATATAATAAGAATTACCATTTACTAAAAATAGTAGCCAAAAATTTAGGAAACATTTAATGCACATCATTTTTGGAAACTTTTTGAATATATGCATTAATTGTTTCCATATACACGTTTTCAAATAAGATCAAATAAGATATGATCAAAAAATTACTTAAATAAATTTATTAATATTTGCAACATTTTCATTGATATTTATTATAATAAACTACAAGATTGATTTTTCGCATTCATGTTGATAATAATTTGGTCAAGATAAATATTATTTCATTAATATTTGTAATACTTTCATTAATATTCATTATAATGAATTACAAAATTGATTTCCACGATCCATGTTGATAATATTTTGGTCAAGATAAATATTACACCATATTTTAAGTTCTAACCATAATATTAAATTTTTTTTCACAAATATTCACTTTTTATCCAAAAATATTTATGGAAAATCGTAACAGGTTAGGTAGATATACACATATATATATATAGTAATTTTTGTAATAAATTTAAATAAAATGTGTTACTTAGATATCTAAATAATTTATAAATTCAAATATTTAAACTAATTGATAAATAATTTATAAATCTCTATTTTCTTTAAATATGTAATTTTATTTAAAATAATTTTAAATATAACAAAATTTATTTAAACAATCGTATCGATCCTACCAGTCCAACCGACTGGTCTTGACAAATTCAAGAGCAAATATTTTATTCAAGCGAACTAGACCGGTTATAAACCGGTTCTCGGTCCATCCGGTCGGACTGTGTCAAACTCGGTTTAATTTAAAAACAATGGATAAATAATGATTAATGTTATTTTTATATTTATTTTATAATATAATCGTAAAATTATTTTCCCGTGCATCGTACGGGCCGTGCACTAGTTTTTTAAAATGTCATTTTAGCTTTATGAATCATTAATCAAATAAATGACGTTTTGGATCTTATGTACATATTTTTTCATTATTACCCTCATTTAGCTAATAATTACTCTACGTCTTCTCATATTCACTCTTCATCTTTTTTCAAATATCCATCTCTATCTTTATTAATGAAGATTATTATTGACAAAAAAATTATTTTTAATTATTGTTCAACTTTTTAAAGTGACATTTATTAAAAATAAAAAGAAGTAATATATAATTATATATAAAAAATAATAATGGCTGGGTCAAGCTTTGGAAATTGTTCCATTTCAAATTTGATGATGATTGTGTTTAAAATTCAAATGCATGTGGTGGATGTTATTTCTGCTTGGCCGCATTTCAGTTATTTTTGCAATATCCAATCATAAGATAGGATGCGATTTGTGAAATTGAGGAGGCCCACCCTTGACTAAATCTAAAAGTGGTCAACACTAGTCCACCTTTCTAAACCAACAAATATATGCTCTTCTTTTTGCTAATTGTTTGTAATCATATCTGCATCTTCACATTCCATTGACACTTTTGTGGATTTACTTTAACTAGTACTCCCTCCATTTTGAAATATAAGGCGTATAAAGATTTCTCATTTTTTTTGAAATATAAGGCGCGCTCAAAAATCAAGACAATTTTTTGCATTTTTTTCCAAATATACCCTCATTGTGTTGAAATTAAGGAAGTGTGGAATGGTTGTGATTAGAGTAAATAAGGTTAATTTAGTCAATTTATTCATTAATTAATGTCTCCTTAATACTTGTGCAATAATCTTAAATGCCTTATATTTCAAAATGGAGGGAGTATTGCATTTGCATATATATAAATAAATTATTGTGAGTCTGTATGCATATAATAATTAATTTTTTTTTTTCACTTTTTTGCAGACCAAATTTACAATTAAAAGAGTTGGAATATTTTTTTTTTTAAATTGTGTTTATCTAATTGGATGTAATGTATATTTTGGTACGTCTTTTATTTGTGAATTATTTATTATTTATTTAGAAATTTCAAATATATTTTTTATGTTCAAAAAAAAAATGTAACAACAATAATAACATCTAATCACATTATACGGTCAACACATTATATGGTCAACTGTCATTAATCAAAAGTTTAAAATGATTTTTCTAATTTTGAAGTGATGAGTATTAATTATTTAATGATTAAATGAAAGATTAAATACATCAAAATGTAACGGTTTTTGGAGGGAAAATTGTTAAATTACCACATAGGTAAAATTAAATAGGTTTTATTAAATGTTATTAGCTAGTAATTATATATATATATAGATAGATTGGAACTCCCATCTTCCATACTCCCCTGTTCCTAATGGGTATCATTTTGAAAAGTTGTACAATAATTGAAATTTTTTTTTTCATCAATAATAACTCTCTTTAATGAAAATTAATAGCATGAAAATTAAGAGTGAATATGAAAATACGTAATGTATTTATTAGCTAAATGACAGTAATAATATAAAAATATGTACAAAAAGTCCAAAACGTCATATATTTGGTTAATGGTTGATAAACCAAAATAGCGTTCAATAAGAATAGGAGGGGGTGTTGGAATATATGATCAAATAAGGAAAATGAAGATCACAAGAAGCTGAAGTTTATATCTCTGTTATTTTGGATTAATAGACATATTAAATAAAGCAGCAATAAAATAGAATTTCACATTTTACTTTTCTTAAGTGAGAACGATGTCGTTTTAGTATGGCTGAGAGAAATTAATGAAAGTTTCCTATGCGACGTCGTTTGTAATAGATGCATGGGCATTTAGTATAAAATGCCCTTCTTCTTCATTTGATGTATGTACGAACACAGAAAAAATAATGAAAATTGGGTTTCAGATATTTTACATGGTATCAGACAGACGATCATGGCGACCTAGATCCGAGCTCAATTTCAGCTTGCGCTCCACAGTAGACGTCGATATTCAGCTCCAACAATAGACGATCAATTTGCTTAGAGCTCGATCAGCATAACAATGGCAGATGCGAGGCAGGATTCACTCAATCTTCACGGCTCCGATAATCCGGGTATGATGCTGGTAACTCATCAATTAGCTGGAAACAATTTTTTATCATGGAAAAGGTCAATGATCATAGCGCTTGGGGCAAAAACAAAGTACGGTTTTGTGAATGGGGAAGTTACCCAACCAAATGAAGACAGCGACAGTTATATTGCTTAGAAAAAGGTGGATTGCATGGTGATATCATGGATTCTCAACTCGCTGACAAAGGATTTGGCTGAAACATTCATATATGCAGAGACAACCAAAGAATTGTGGGATGATATATGCCAGAGATTTGGTGAAAACAACGGTCCACTGAGGTACAAAGTTCAGAGAGAAATCTCAACCCTAACTCAAGGAAACCTCACTGTTATGGAATACTTCAATAAATTGAAAAGGCTTTGGGATGAATATGCATGTATTGTACCTCCACAAATTTGCAACTGTGAAAAAGGAAAATTAAATGCCAAGCAACAGACTGAAGCAAAGTTAATTCAGTTCCTTATGGGACTGAGTGATGTTTACGACAACAGCAAAAATCAGATCATGATGACTGATCCTCTTCCCTCAGTCAACAAAGCTTACTCCATGATTCTAACAGCTGAGAGGCAGAGAAATGTGCAGAATGAATATGGAGGAAAAATGGATAATGTGGCAATGATAGCAAAAACAGAAGGCTATGGCAGAGGTTCATATGGTTCAAGTAGAGGAGGAAATAATGGTGGTAGAGGATGGCAATCAGGAGGAAGAGGAAGAGGAGGTCATCAGCGAATGAGTAAGGAAGAGAAAGCAAGGTTAGTGTGTGAAAAATGTGGCATGAACGGACACAATACCACTACTTGCTTTAAAATTCATGGTGTACCAGATTGGTACAAAGAATTTAAGGAGCAACATGGGAGATCATATGCCAATATCACTGAGGCACATGAGTATGTGGGAAAGCCACAAAGAGATATGCGGGATGAAGGAAAGGGACAAGACTTAAGCTCAGTCATTCAACAACTAAATGAGCTTACTAAGTATAGAAAAGAAAAAGAAGAAATGGAAGGTAAATTGGCTTATGCACAATTTGTTAGCTTTGCTGACAAAGAAGGAGAAGATGATATTCACTATGCCTTGTCAGCCGTGAGTATGGATCAACAAATGAACTGGATTATAGATACAGGGGCTAGCAAACACATCTGCAAGGATAAAAGTGAAATGAGAAATCTGGAAACACTTAAAACACCTATTGTGATCTGCCTACCCGATGGAAGTTTGAAAACAGTGCACTATAAAGGAGAAGTTAAGTTGGATGATCATGTGGTCTTGCAAGAGGTATTGCTGGTTCCTACCTTTAAATACAATTTGCTTTCTGTCATGCAAATGTGTACTGGTAACAACATGAAATGGACTTTCAATGGGTCGTCCTGTCATTTTGAACATGAGAAAACTGGAGAAGTGTATGGATATGGAAAATTGGTTGGGAATCTGTATGTGTTTGACAGAAAGAGAACTGTGGGAAGGGAGATAATTCACAGCAACATGTCAGTTGAACTCTGGCATAAATGCCTAGGTCATGCCTCACATTCAGCATTAAGGCACATTGAGTTTCTAAGGAGTCAGTGCAATATTGACAGTGAAAAACTACTACATGCTTGTGACATCTGCTTCAAATCTAAACAACATCGGCTTGTATTTCCAAGGAGTAAAATTCAAACACATGGCTGTTTTGAGCTTGTTCATATTGACATATGGGGTCCATGCAAAGAAGACTCATTAACACATACACCATATTTTCTAACTATAGTGGATGACTATAGTAGAGGAACTTGGGTATATCTAATGGTATATAAGTCTCAAGCTGGGAAACTGATCAAAGACTTCATTCTCATGATCAAGACACAGTTTCAACTAAAGGTGAAAAGGATAAGGACAGATAATGGGAGAGAATTCATTGATAAAGACTTACAAAGTTTTCTCAGCTCAAAGGGGATGTTGCATGAAACAAGTTGTGCCTATTCACCTCAACAAAATGGCATTGTTGAACGGAAGCACAGACATCTCTTGGAAGTGGGAAGAGCACTACTATTCCAAGCCCATCTTCCTTTGAAATTCTGGCCATTTTCAGTCCTCACAGCAGCATATATAATCAACAGAGTACCTTCTCAGTTACTGGAGTGGAAAACACCTTATCAAAGACTATATGGTGAAGCTCCTGACTACAAGAGAATGAAACCATTTGGGTGCCTGGCCTATGCTGCAAATATTCATCCCATGAAATCCAAACTTGACATCAGAGGAAACAAATGCCTGTTTTTAGGATATGCTGCTGGTAAGAAGGGATACCAGCTTTATGACTTAGAGGGTGACAAACTCATTGTCAGTAGAGATGTTGTATTTCTGGAAGACAATTTTCCTTTTGAGAATAACCAAGAGTCACAGGAGGGTACATTGCCACTACCTCACATTGCACTTGATTTGGATAATGAAGAAGACACCCAGCCTAACACAGGGATGGAACAAAACAATGAGAATGATAGGGCTACACAATCCACCACAGATGTGGAACAGAACAACAACAATGACACTGACCTTGGGATCAGAAGAGGTCAAAGACCAAAGAGACCACCCTCTTGGCATAAAAATTATGTCTGTGGAATAGCAAATAGTGTCTCCGCCCTAGACATTAATTGTCCAGTTTTCATGTCCAATATTTTGCTGGATAAAGAACCGACTCACTATGGTGAAGCAAATAGACATCCAGCCTGGGTTGCTGCTATGCAAAGAGAGCTTGAAGCCTTGGAAAGCAATGAAACTTGGGAGATGACTGTTTTGCCTAAAGGGAAAAAGGCAATAGGCTCAAAATGGATATATTAAATAAAGAGGAACTCAGATGGGACAGTGGAGAGGTTCAAGGCCAGACTTGTTGCAAAAGGGTATAATCAACAAGAGGGCATCGATTTCTTTGACATATTCTCTCCTGTGGTAAAACTAGTGACTGTAAGGCTGTTCATCTCAATTGCTACATTGAACAAATGGGCCATTCATCAAGTTGATGTGAACAACGCATTTCTCCATGGAACTCTCACAGAGGAGGTATACATGCAACCACCTCTTGGGTATACTAAAGGCAATATTGGAGAAGTGTGTAAGCTGAAAAGGAGCCTCTATGGCCTCAAGCAGGCTTCTAGAGAATGGAACAAGGAATTGAGTGCTAAACTCACCCACTCTGGTATGTCTCAATCTCAACATGATCATTGCCTCTTTACTATGCACAGAAATCATGATTTTATGGCCATTCTTGTCTATGTTGATGATGTGCTTCTCACAAGCAATTCTGAAAGTCTGCTGGTTGAACTTAAGTCTTTTCTACATAATGAATGCACTATCAAAGACATGGGTACTGCTAAGTATTTTTTAGGAGTGGAAGTGCTAAAAACCTCTCAAGGGACAACTCTTTGCCAAAGAAAGTATATTCTTGATCTCTTAGGTGACATGAGCATGCTAGACTGTAAACAAGCGGTAACTCCTCTACCTTGTGGCCTAAAACTGAAAACTGAGGATGGTGCACCTTTAGATAATCCTGATCAATTCAGACGAGTTGTGGGCAGACTTTTATATCTCAATCTCACTAGGCCTGATCTTACTTACGCGGTTCAGCAACTTAGCCAATTTGTCAACTCTCCTTGCACAACTCATTGGGAAGCGGCCATGCACATTTTACGGTATCTCCAAGGCACATCTTCTAATGGTTTATACTTTCCATCTACTGGTTCTCTTAATCTTCATGCTTACTGTGATGCGGACTGGGCATCTTGCAAAGATACTCGAAGGTCGATTACCGGTTACTGTGTTTTTCTCGGTGGCTGTCTTGTTTCCTGGAAAACAAAGAAACAACAAACGGTTTCTCGATCCTCCGCTGAGGCCGAATATCGTGCTATGAGCAGCACGGTTTCTGAGTTGGTGTGGATTACCTTCATTCTCCAGGATTTTGGGATTCCTGTTAAACTACCTATTCCCCTTTGGTGTGACAACAAAGCGGCCCTCCATATTTCTGCCAACCCCGTCTTCCATGAAAGGACCAAACACCTTGAGATTGATTGTCACTTTGTGCGTGACAAGTTCAAAGAAGGCTTTATAACACCCATGCACGTTTCCTCACAACAGCAATTAGCAGATATCTTCACAAAGATTCTACCCAGCAAGCAAGCTGCATTTCTACTGTCCAAGCTGAGCATGTCTACATCACGCTCACCTTGAGGGGGGGCTGTTGGAATATATGATCAAATAAGGAAAATGAAGATCACAAGAAGCTGAAGTTTATATCTCTGTTATTTTGGATTAATAGACATATTAAATAAAGCAGCAATAAAATAGAATTTCACATTTTACTTTTCTTAAGTGAGAACGATGTCGTTTTAGTATGGCTGAGAGAAATTAATGAAAGTTTCCTATGCGACGTCGTTTGTAATAGATGCATGGGCATTTAGTATAAAATGCCCTTCTTCTTCATTTGATGTATGTACGAACACAGAAAAAATAATGAAAATTGGGTTTTAGATATTTTACAGGGGGTACAAACTTGAGAAGTAGCATATGTTGGTTATTGGTTCCAAAAACAGAACAGTTTCAGTGTTTTACCTAAACCAAAAATAGATATATATAGCCATACTTGTGTTGTCAGTTGTGATAAAATAAAATAAAAAAATGTTAACGAACAAGATAAAACTTCCTCATGGCAGGATTAGTGTTGATCTAATAATAAAGAACAAGGATTATTATCATGTGTGACAGGGAATTCGATACACTGAACCTAGCTGAGTTGGTAAATACTTACTCCTACTCCTATTTTTAATAAGTGTCATTTTGAAAAGTTGTACAATAATTAAATTTTTTTTTGCCAATAATAACTCTCATTAATGAGGATAAAGATGGATGTTCTGAAAAAATATGAGGATAGAGATTGGTGTTTAGAGAAAAGATGAAGAGTAAAAATTAAAATACGGAGTTATTTACTAGATAGATGAGAGTAATAATAGAAAAATATGTACAAAAGATTCAAAACGTAATTTATTTAATTAATTGTTAATGAAACGTAGGTACTTTGTAACGAGTGCGCTCAACTTTGTTAGAACACAAATAAACAACTAGAATAGCGGAAGCAATAAACCGAAGATTTAAAAACTCTTCAGGGAAGTGTCTCACTTCCCCTCAGAGCTCTTTCATTGATAAACCGTTTGTGCACACTTGTATAGTTTGGACTTACACGACTCGAACTCCCTTCTAGCCTAGCCACAACTACACACGATTCTATCAACTACTTCTCCGACCACGTCCCGTGGATTTTACCTCTCGAATCCCTCGAGCTAAAGACAGTACTTAATCCCTAAGCACTGATCACACAAGTGTTTGAATGAAAAACAAAAGAATCAAAAGAAAAGACTTCAGTTCTTCGATGACGTAAGAACACCGAAAACTGAACAACGAAAATAAAACAAAAAGGCTTGAAGCTCGAATATTGAATGGAAGATAATGATTTCAGCAGCCTTCATTCGATCTTCAAGTAGGGTATATATACAACCTCTTAGGCTTGGAGTCTTCTTCAAGTTCTTTCCTTCTTTCACGATCTCCTTTGATCTTCTTCTCAAAAATAGTGTAGTAAATGGAAAGTAAATCTTCCTTCATTGTATGTGATTTGGAGATCTTCAGAATTGAGTTGCCAATGGAAATCTTCGTGGTTCCAGACTCGTGTAAGAACACAACTTTTCTAAAATAGCCGATCTTCCAAATCTTCAAAGATCTTGTGGTGAATCTTTCCAAATCCTCCTTAGATCTTCTAGATAACGTCCAGAATTCCTTATGCACGAATTGCTCATCCTTTCATAGTCCTTGCCACCTATTCCTTGTCCTACAAGAGAGAGAAAACTAATTATGGCATAGAATCCAGCTCATTAATGCATGTGGCATATATGGTAAGTACATATATAAGATATATATTATGTAATCCTTCTCCTAAAGGTTTAGGATTCCATAATACACATTATAATAAATATATAACATATATTATTAATAATAAATAATAGGAACTTAATTAATTTACAAGTAAAAAATAGAAAACTTTCCTTTATTTTATTTTGCTTGCCTAACAAGAAAATCTTCTAGAAAACACTTAGGTTTTTCGAATGATGCCAAACCAATATTCTTACAGTCAATAAAATCAAAATAACATTTTAAGAAAATAGGGGGTATTACTAAATAGTTGGCGGTGGTACAACTCTCATTATTCAATGATAAATGATAATGAAATGAATTGCTTCAGTAAATAATAAATGCTGGTNAAATAAAGTAACTGGTAACTGCAAAAAAGAAAAAGAAAAAAAAAAGAGCTGCACAGAGTTCAATTTATCTATCCGTTATAGTAACTTTTCCAGCTTGTACAGTTTTTGCTCTCTTTTTTTCACCCTTAATTAATACTAGCAATGGCTACATCTCTCTCACCTTCACATCTTATCCCAATAATTTGTCTGCAACTGCCCAATTCCAGTTTATCTTAAATTCCTTCACTCCCCTCCTCACGTTTGGCTAATGTCTGCCTCTCTCACTCTTTTCCTAGTCTTTGACAGCTCGAAAAATGCAGTCTCTGCACAACTTTCTCATTTAAGCTGTATTTTTTTTTAGAAAACGCTCACACACAAATGTTTGTTACCGTCATTGAACGAATCTATGTAGGGTTTTGTTGGCTGCATTATCTTTGCAGAACTGAAGCTGCTAGGTAGCTTTACTAATATATATGTACAAATGAGGAGTTGCAATAGTGTGGTTTTGGTGTTTGCGTCATGGCTCCTGTTGTTTGCTTGGACAACCCATGAGTTGAAAAGCTACGAGATGCAGCTCCTCCTTCAGCTGAGGAAGCATTTAGAGTACCCATTGGCCCTCGACCTCTGGGAAAACAGCACGGCCGCCGATTTGTGCTCTGTGCACGATTTTTTCACCATCACTTGCCAACAAGACTCTGTTACTGAGCTCAGGATTATGGGAGGCAAGCCTGCAGCAACACGGGCCACTGCCGATTTCACAGGTTTTGCCATTCCGAATCACACGCTATCTTCCAGTTTCTCTATTGACTCTTTTGTCACCACACTCACCAGGCTGTCTAGCTTAAGGGTCCTTAGCCTGGTGTCTCTAGGCATCTGGGGCCCACTGCCCGATAAGATTCATCGCCTTTTCGCGCTCGAATCTCTTGACCTGAGTTCGAATTTCCTATTCGGTTCGATCCCTCCCGGGATGTCGAGATTGGTGAGGCTTCAAAGTCTGACATTTGATGACAACTTTTTCAATGGCACAGTCCCTGATTGGTTGGGCTCATTCACAAATCTCACCAGTTTGAGCTTAAAGAGCAACAGGTTGAAGGGCCAGCTTCCTTCGATTTCAAGAATTACGACCCTGACTGAGCTAGTTCTGTCACACAATTTGATTTCAGGTGAATTGCCTGATCTGAGCAGCCTCTTTAATCTGCAGCTGCTCGATCTGAGAGAAAACAATCTGGATTCCAAACTGCCTCCTTTGCCGAAAGGGCTGTCCAATGTTTTCCTCAGCAACAATTCATTTTTGGGTATTATACCGGAACAATTCGGGAAACTGAGTCAACTTCAGCACCTTGACCTGTCGGACAATCATCTTACTGGAGCCCCTCCTGCTTCGCTCTTCTCTTTGCCCAATATTAGTTACCTTAATTTATCCTCCAACTCTCTTAGTGGATCACTTCCCGAGCATCTTAGCTGTGGCAAAGCACTTAGTTTGGTTGATCTTTCTGAGAATAGATTGATTGGTGAGCTTCCGGATTGCTTCGATACTCCTGATGATGGTAGAATTGTTAAATTGTGGGGAAATTGCTTCTCCATTGATGCCAAGAATCAGCACCCTGCAGCTTACTGCAAAGATAAAGTCAAGGGGGAAAGACGAATATCATCTGTGATGGTAACAGCAATTTTGGCTGGTGTGATTGGTGGGGTTCTCATTGTTGTGGTAATCCTCTTGGTCATTCGTCTTTTCTTGTGTAAACGAAATCGTACTCAGCAGACCTTTATCCAGCACACTGCGCCTAAGGTTAAGCAAGATAGTGCACCGTCAGGGTTTTCCTCAGAACTTCTTGCAAATGCCAGTAAAGTTCTCCTTTTTCTTTAATGATGAAATCAATGCTATACTTGTAATTGTTCCACTTCAAAAGTTATGGTAGATGAACTTCGTCATGACTTGGGCAGGTTTATTTACTCTTTTCCTTTTTAGTAACATTTTGGTGTATCAGGAATCATTACTGAGGCAGCAAAAATGGGGAATCAAGTTGCTCCACCCTATAGAGTGTTTCATGTAAAAGAACTGGAAGAAGCCACCAAAAACTTCGATTTATCCACATTCTTGGGCGAGGGTTCTATTGGAAAGGTTAGTCACAGACTCACAATAGCTATAAAGACCTCTATACGACCCCTTTTCTGAATGTGTCGATAATTTGAAGCACAAGGTGCTAAGTATGTGCTGGCGTTCATTTTAACTACCTTTTGAAAATGCCAGCCTTTCATTTCTTCAGGTTTACAAGGGAAGATTAGAGAATGGCACAACTGTTGCCATACGATCTGTGGCTTTAATTAGGAAATACTCAATTCGGTATCTTAGGCTGCGGCTTGATTTACTTTCAAAGCTTCATCACCCCCACTTGGTTGGCATTCTTGGTCATTGCATTGATGGAGATGACTCAACTATACATAGATTGTTTCTTGTGCAAGAATTTGTTCCTAATGGGAACTTCCGCTCTCATCTTTCAGGTACTTACTTTTTCAATATATGGAAACTGGAACACCAATACTTAATATTATTACTATTATGCAAAATGAACCTGAAGTATGAATGTATCATGCACAGAGAGCACCACGGATAAGGCCTTGAAATGGTCAGAGAGATTGAGTGTTGTAATAGGTGTGGCAAAAGCTGTCCATTTTCTGCATACTGGGGTGATTCCACCTTGTTTTAACAATCATCTCAAGACAAATAATATACTTCTCGATGAGCATGGTATTGCAAAACTTAGCGACTATGGAATGTCCATCATTGCTGCTGAAACTGAGAAACACCAAGTATGTATTATGTTTCTTTGTTTTCCTTTGATGTTCAAATCGTTAGTTTACTTGTAGGTACTATCTCTCTCTAACCCATATATGCTCGCTCTCTCTCTCTCTCTCTCTCTCTGCTTTCTGTAGGCAAAGAGAGATGCGTTTGAATCAGGGTAAACAAAAACTCGTCTTTCTACTAAATAAATATTTTTCTGCACGGCTGTTTTTGTACATGATCCATCAAGACTAGAAATCTTTTTGGCAGGCTACATGTGGAGAAAGTGCAGGATGATGTTTACAATTTCGGGTTCATATTACTCGAAGCCCTTGTAGGGCCTATTGTAAGTGCAAGAGGGGAATCATTTCTACTAAATGAAATGGTATGAATGTATGGCCGAATCAAATGCTTTATATTCTAATTAACTGGGCAATTAATTCCATGTTTTTTATCTTTCTAATAATTACAAATTAATATTAGCAGACATCATTTAGCAGCCAGGATGGCCGACGAAAAATAGTGGATCCAATAGTGCTGACCACAAGCTCACAGGAATCACTGTCGATCGTGATATCCATCACAAACAAATGCATATCAGCGGAGCCTGCTAGCCGGCCGCCATTTGAGGATGTCCTCTGGAATTTGCACTATGCAGCTCAAGTTCAGGCAGCATTTGACGATGCTGATCAGAAATCCGCCACGGCTTCTCGTCAGAGCTTCAGTTGAAATCTAGCCACATAATATATGAGGATTGAGGAAGATGAAAAAGCCTCTTTGTGCTATTCTTGCTTTTTTTTTTTTAGTTTCCATGCAAGTAGCTGGGTAATAGATGTAAATATGTCCTTTTGCAATGTTGATGATTCTTTGATTTCGAGCTGCAGAATAGATTAGAAATCTGAGATTCTTTTCTAATATGTAATAATATTCATTAGCAATCTAGGATAGATCATGTGCCCAGTGCTAGCTTTTCAAGGTATTTACTTTACACAATAATGCTAAGGAGCTAACTGTTGGCTCCGTTATGGAGCCAACAACCAATAGGACAGCTCCATGTGGGGCTGTCCCACATTGGAGCCATGTGGGACAGCCCCACATGGACTGTCCCATTGACTGTTGGCTCCTTAGCATTACTGTTACTTTACATAAGCGGGAATTAATGAGATTAAGGTTTTTCAATTTCCATTGAGGTACTAAACATAGAATGATTAAAATGTGATGTTGATTAGTGTTAGTTGAGAGACCTGACGTCACAACTTACAGTTATTACAAGTTAATTAGTTTTCGAAGGTTAGGTGGGTGTGATGGAGAAAAGATGTTTAGAATCTTCAATCTAATTATTTGTTTCCCTCTTTATTATTATTATTATTATTATTATTAGTAAATTTTTGTCTTGTTGGACAAGTTAGTATTGTTAGGATTCATGTCTTGTTGGACAAATTAGTATTAGGGTTCTAGGAATCTTATTTAAAGGACTCCTCATCTTTTGTGTTATTCAGTCGATTTTGAATGAAGAAAATATGAATTGATTGGTTTTATCGAGAGAGTATCTCATTTATCCTCCCACTCGTACGCTTTCCTACATCAGTTGGTATCAGCAGTCATTGGCGATGTCGCCGGGACGACAAGATGCCGCAAACAAACAAGTGATGCAACCTTCAACGATCTGTTTCAACAGATCGACTACCGATTTCAACGGTTGGACGTTCGTTTCACGAATTGGTTTGTCGATCTTTCGACGGGGATCGAGGATTTGCATTTGACGCCTAACAACATGGTTCAGGACAAGCAAACGAACCGCGACTTGGCCGGCCGGGGCGATCGCAGGGGTTATCGCGGAAGTCGTGGCGGAAGAGGGCCTGGCGGGGCGTCCCGTCAGCGTACGCCACCACCGATGCACGGCGAAGACGAGGACGAAGAAACATTGTCGGAGGTCAACCCCTTTGCCTTCCGACAGGCGCAGCAAGACGACGATCAGCGTTGGAAGTCATCGCTCCAAGTCGAAATCCTCAAATTTTCTGAGGCTTTTGTGGACACACGAGGGTCGACCGAATATGAGGGCCCGCCTCGTTTTGATGACGAAGGGTCGACCGAACATACGGGTCCACCTATTTTTGATATCGAGGGGTCGTCCGATTATGAGGGTCCACCCGTTTTTTATGAGGAGCCACCTGTGGCTTCGATGGAGGACGAGTACCATGTAGTTGTAAAATCATTTGTGAGGCCAGAGGGTGTGCCTGGAATGGATGTTTTCAGTGAATTGGAAAAGGATTTTCATGGTCTTTTATTCAACAAGCATATGTGTCTGATAACTCGCATAGTGTTCCCAAAAAGGACAAAGTGGAGAGTTGTTGTCATAGATTTTTTGCTTGTGAGTATACCAAGTTCATGGCCCGTCAAATTGGCCTGGTCGGGATTGTGGAGCAGTTGAAGACGAGATTGCTTCGGATTCGAGGGCGAATCCTTTTCGACAGGGGGAGAATGATGGAGATAAGGATGTTTAGAATCTTCAATCTAATTATTTGTTTCCCTCTTTATTATTATTATTGTTGTTGTTATTATTATTATTATTATTATTATTATTAGTGAATTCTTGTCTTGTTGGACAAGTTAGTATTGTTAGGATTCTTGTGTTGTTGGACAAATTAGTATTAGGGTTTTAGGAGCCTTATTTAAAGGACTCCTCATCTTTTATGTTATTCAGTTGATTTTGAATGAAGAAAATATGAATTGATTGGTTTTATCGAGAGAGTATCTCGTTTATCCTCCCACTCGTACGCTTCCCTACATCAGTTGGTGTTCGTTCCACTTTCGTCATGTTTTTCTTGTTTATTTTATGCTTATTTTTTCCCCTCCTTAGGTATTTTTCTTTGGTTTTTGGTCCGTTTTGAGTCGTTTCGTGCATTTCCTTTGTTTTAGTCGTTTTTTGCTCTTTTTGTTCGTTTTTCCCGGTTTTCCGTATTTCTTGTCGGTGGTGATGTGCAGGTTAGGTAGCGCGGTGCATGGCCATGCGAGGATTACCATCTAGATGGATGAGTTGGGGTCGTATTGGAGAAGACGGGATTAAATTCCGAGTCCGGATGTGAGAACACGAACCCGAAAAATGTTGTGCTGAAAAACCTTCACCGCGGCCGCGGAAGAGAAGAAGTCACGGCCGCGAGCTTCCCAAAAATTCCCTTTTCTGGCCCGTGGATGTCGCGGCCTTGGGAACGGTCGCGGCCGCGAAGCTTTCTTCACCGCGGCCGCGGGGGTCGCGACAAGCAGTTTTATATTTCGAATTTCTGGATCAGTTTTGGGGGATCTTTCACCTAGGTTTTAAAACCCTCTCGTGCTTTTTCACTCCAGAACAGATTTTTCTCTTAGTTTGATTAGGATTTGATCTTGGATTGTGAAAACACCAAGATTAAGCTTTTGAATTTGGATTGCTCGTTGTTTCTTTCGACATTGGATTCGTATTTATCGTAAGCTTCTTTTTCATTTCATTGATGAATGTTATGGCTTTGCTTCATACGAATGTTGATGTTGAATTTGTGATGAGTAGCTAAATTTATTAACTAGGGCTAGGGGGTAATTGTTTCGGTTCGATTTCGTTTGTATGAATGTTGATTACCCCATCTATTCGAGTCGTGCTAATCCTAAGGTTGAATGACTGATCACCATTTTAATCCACTAAATCGATTTTTAGAACCGAAAGGGGAGGAATTGATTGATCTAGGCTCGTTTAGAATAGACTTGTTCGGAGACGTATTGTCTAGGTGCTAATTGATTCGATTATTGTTCATTTATGTATATTCTCTTGTTACGTGAGTTATTGAGAATAGATCTCTAGATGAATTGGTTTTTCGAATCCTTTAGCCGAGTAGTTGACTGCCCGTTAAATGTATTGAGAACCGAAAACGATTGTCCCCGACGCCCTAGTCCTTTTTACAATTATTTGAATCTTGTTTGAAGTTGTGTGATCGAAATAGTCTCGTTTGAGAATCAGTAGTGGTTAATCTAGTAGCTGATAATCGAAACCAATCAATTGAATTAGAGTGTATAGGACTTGTTTTATCTTTTCGTGTGATTGAATAGTCGTAAAAATAATCCGGCTGACCTTCCTTGCGATACGACCCGGTGTTTGAATCTTTTGATTCTGCTCCGGTAAAAATTATTACAACAGTTGGTATCAGCAGTCATTGGCGATGTCGTCGGGACGACAACATGACGCAAACAAACAACGTGATGCAACCTTCAACGATCTGTTTCAACAGATCGACTACCGATTTCAACGGTTGGACGTTCGTTTCACGAATTGGTTTGTCGATCTTTCGACGGGGATCGAGGATTTGCATTTGACGCCTAACAACATGGTTCAGGACAAGCAAACGAACCGCGACTTGGCCGGCCGGGGCGATCGCGGGGGTTATCGCGGAAGTCGTGGCGGAAGAGAGCCTGGCGGGGCGTCCCGTCAGCGTACGCCACCACCGATGCACGGCGAAGACGAGGACGAAGAAACGTTGTCGGAGGTCAACCCCTTTGCCTTCCGACAGGCGCAGCAAGACGACGATCGGCGTTGGAAGTCATCGTTCCAAGTCGAAATCCTCAAATTTTCAGAGGCTTTTGTGGACACACGAGGGTCGACCGAATATGAGGGCCCGCCTCGTTTTGATGACGAGGGGTCGACCAAACATACGGGTCCACCTATTTTTGATATCGAGGGGTCGTCCGATTATGAGGGTCTACCCGTTTTTTATGAGGAGCCACCTGTGGCGTCGATGGAGGACGAGTACCATGTAGTTGTAGAATCATTTGTGAGGCCAGAGGGTGTGCCTGGAATGGATGTTTTCAGTGAATTGGAAAATGGATTTTCATGGTCTTTTATTCAACAAGCATATGTATCTGATAACTCGCATAGTGTGCCCAAAAAGGACAAAGTGGAGAGTTGCTGTCATAGATTTTTTGCTTGTGAGTATACCAAGTTCATGGCCCCTCAAATTGGCCTGGTCGGGATTGTGGAGCAGTTGAAGACGAGATTGCTTCGGATTCGAGGGCGAATCCTTTTCGACAGGGGGAGAATGATGGAGATAAGGATGTTTAGAATTTTCAATCTAATTATTTGTTTCCCTCTTTATTATTATTATTGTTGTTGTTGTTATTATTATTATTATTATTATTATTATTATTATTAGTGAATTCTTGTCTTGTTGGACAAGTTAGTATTGTTAGGATTCTTGTGTTGTTGGACAAATTAGTATTAGGGTTTTATGAGCCTTATTTAAAGGACTATTCATCTTTTGTGTTATTCAGTTGATTTTGAATGAAGAAAATATGAATTGATTGGTTTTATCCAGAGAGTATTTCGTTTATCCTCCCACTCGTACGCTTTACTACATCAGTGAAGAATTTCTATATAATTTGCCCAAACGCAAAGTCCCACTTGAAAAATAGTTATATCAAACAAGGCTACAACTTTTTTGGTTACTTAGGACTATGGACTATAGCCTATGGGTACGTACACCTACTTTCGGTTCTCTTGTCATTATATGGTTTAACTTTGACAATTACATCCCACATTCCCATATAAACACACACACCAGACTAGGATAAATTCATTATATTTAATCCCACCATAAATGGCACAAATAAATTAACATAAGCATATCTGGAGATGCTTCAGCATTGTGATAAGCCTTTTTGTGTTATGTGATTGTTTAAGCTTGTCATTGCATTATGTTTAAGTGTTTCCTATTCTTTTCCTTTTTGTGTTTTGGAAGCTTCTGGATAGAGTTTCCATAGGCTGATGAAAAACAAAAATTGAACTACCCCTTAACCTGCTGGTGGCATATACATGCACTTGTCCCAGGTTATGTTCACCTGCGTAGTAATGCAGCAGTTGATGATGAGTTGATTGAAAGATTTGAACGAAAACTTGAGCACATTCGTTAGTAGTGGAGGAGCCTCATCTGGGAATTCGCCTCATTTCAAGTTGAGATGGATTTATCTACTGATATTGTGTGGCTCTCAAAAAGAATCGGAGTTCTCAATAGCTCTACAACTCAAGGATCCAATGCAGATTTTTTACATCATCAAACATATTTAGATGACGATAATGCTTCAACACCAACTGCTGCTCCAAGAGCACATGGTTTCACTTTCACAGATCAAGATGATGAGACAGAGGTAGAATTGGTAAGAAAACAGATGAGCGGAGAAGAAAAATCAATCGACGCAAGCAGAACCGCTCGTTTTGTATGGAAAGAAAGTTTACGGGGCTTGAAAGATGCTAACAAGGTTCATCATCACAAAAAGGGAACAATGAGACTCGTTTCAGATGGTAGTCGAATTCAGCATTTGGAACGTAGAATAAGAGTTCTTGAAGGTGAACTCATGGAGGCAGCTGCCATAGAGTTCAGCCTTTACTCTGTGGCTGCAGAACATGGAAGTTCCATGAGTAAAGTCCATGCTCCAGCTAGACGCCTCTCAAGGCTCTATTTCACTACTGCTAACCAACACAACTCCATATCTGCAGCTAAAAGTATTGTATCTGGATTGGTATTAGTTGCAAAAGCATGTGGCAATGATGTTCCTAGGTAAGTGTTTTTGTTATTATGTATTATATTTGTATTCTTTTAGCCTTAGGGATATTTAGGGTAATTGTAACCTAAAACTGTATATATATATTCAGTTGTTTATACAACGGCATCATCGGGAATTGATGGCCGTCACCATATTTCTTTTGTCTTCTCTTTAGCATGGTATCAGAGCGTTATTTGATCGATTTTTTTTCTCTCTTTTCTGATAAATTTATTCTTTTCTGATCTTGTCCGCACACGCTCTCGTCCGGCCTCATCTTCACATCCGGACTTCAATTCTCAAAGTGTTCGCAGGCCCTCGTTCAATTCTCCGGGCTTCTCACTATTTGTAGGCCCTCGTCCAATTGTTTGCACAGCCCGAGTCCGATTTTTCAGTCGCTTTCAGTCCGGGAATTCGGCCCTCGTTTTCCGTCGCTTCTCAGCGGGTAATATCAATTTAGCACACAGTTCCCAAAATTGGTTGTTTAGTCAAATTCAAGTTTGCCCAGGCCGCTGCTTGATTTATTTTGTCCGTGAGCTGCTCCTTTAATTTCAAGTTGCAAAGATATTTCATGAGTTGCTGCTGGATTTTGGGTAAAGGACGAATTTAATTCCAATTTTGTGAGTTGCTGCTGAGTTGGTTAATTCAAATTTAATTACCCAAGTACTGAGTTGGTTAATTCATCATGGCTACTTCTTTGACATCTGATGATACTACGGTGGTCCGAAAAACCATCTCACCATACGATATCACTTCCTCCGACAATCCGGGAAATCTAATTACCCAAGTACTGCTTAAGGGCGACTCCAATTACGACGAGTGGGCACGAAGTTTTCGTATCGCTCTTCGGGCCCGAAAGAAATTCGGTTTCCTCGATGGCTCAATCCCATGTCCGCCCGTCGAGTCTGACCTACACGAAGATTGGTGGGCCAATAATGATCTATTGGTATCATGGTTGATGAACTCGATTGATTCGAAGGTGCGATCCTCTATTACTCAACATGATCATGTCAAGGATATATGGCTTTCTCTCAAGGAGCGATTTTCTACTCGTAATGGCCCGAGAATTCAACAATTGAAATCTGATCTTGCTAATTGTAAACAAAAGGGTTTGTCTATTGAGCACTATTACGGCAAGATCACGAAAATATGGGAAGAACTCTCCGGTTTTGAGAGGCCTCCGATGTGTCGCTGTGGCAAGTGCGAGTGCAACTTGCAATCGGCGTGGGATCGGATGCGCGAAGAGGAACGTGTCCATCAGTTCTTGAAGGGGCTAGATTCGACCTTGTATGGAGTGCCGCGGTCTCATATTCTTGCTCAAGATCCGCTCCCTTCCCTTAATCGAGTCTATTCTACGATGATTCAAGAGGAGCGCATGCGGTCTATCTCGACTGACGAGCAGCCGCCCTTGGATGCCGCAGGATTTCACTCTCAGTCGCTGCCGGCGAGTTCCTTCGTCGGGCTGCAAGCGGCCGCGAGTGGGCTTCATATTTCTACTGCTCAGCTGCCAAAGGGGGGTGTCGGGTCTGCTACTATGGCGGGGAACACCGGCACTTTCGGGCAGCGCGCCGGTGGCCGTCCCAAGTGCTCTCATTGTGGTCGCATGGGTCACCTCGTCGCGACATGTTACGAGATTATTGGCTATCCAGAAGGGTATAATTCTGGAGGTGGTCGTGGTCGTACTGGAGGTCGGCGTGATGGCGCGCGCGGCAAAGGGGGAGCTCGTGCAAATGCCGCAGTTTCTGGTGTTTCTGGTGAGCCATTCGTTGCCGGTAGTATCGGTTCTTCTTCTGGCATTGCTCCTCTTACTGATTCTGACCGTCTTGCACTTAGTGGATTAACCAATGATCAATGGGCTCACATTGTGACTTTGGTAAACTCCGCTAAACAGGACAATCACTTGTCTGGTAAGCGTCGTATTTTTGATTGGATGTACGATTGTGGGGCTACTCATCATATGACAGGATTCTTGGATTTTATTTCTGATATTCGAGATATTCCTGCTCGCCCCGTTCAATTGCCTAACGGCTCTTTGACTATGGCTAGCAAGGCTGGGACTGTTTATTTGGGTTCCCATATTACCCTTTATGATGTTTTATACGTTCCTAGCCTTCGTTGTAGCTTGATTTCTTTATATCAATTGTTGGATCGCTCTGACTGCACAGCCCAATTTACTGATAAATTGTGTGTTATTCAGGACCGTATTTCGAGGATGGTGATTGGCGCGGGTGAGCAGTTGGGGGGTCTCTACTTCTTTCGAGGGACAGTTTCTGCAGCGGTCTCTCAGGTTCAGAAAGTTTCTATTGATGTGTGGCACCAGCGTCTGGGTCATCCGTCTGCCCAAGTATTATCGCAGCTTCCTGTTATTACTTCTAGTCGTCATAGTTTGAATAAATATTGTGATGTTTGCTTTCGTGCTAAACAACATCGTCGTAGCTTTCCTTTGAGTCAAACTGTTAGTCATGAGATTTTTCATTTGATTCACTGTGATTTGTGGGGTCCGTATCGTGTTCCGGCCTTCTGTGGTGCACGCTATTTTTTAACTATTGTGGATGATTGTTCTCGTGGGACATGGATTTACTTATTAAATGATAAGACGGAGGTTTCTTCTATTTTGATTAATTTTTTTGCCATGATTAAGAGACAATTCGGGAAACTGGTGCATGTTGTTCGTAGTGATAATGGGACTGAATTTTTGTGTTTGGCCCCTTATTTTCGCCGTGAAGGGATTTTGCATGAGACCTCTTGTGTTGGCACCCCTCAGCAGAATGGGCGTGTGGAACGCAAGCATCAGCACATTCTAAATGTTGCTCGTGCATTGCGATTCCAGGCTCATCTGCCGCTTTCTTTTTGGGGTCATTGTGTTCTGACTGCGGGTTATTTGATCAATCGTACTCCTTCATCGGTTCTGCATGGTAAAACTCCGTATGAGATTCTTTACGGCTCTGCTCCTCCCTTGTCCCATTTGCGTGTTTTTGGTTGCCTTTGTTATGCTCATAACCAAGACCGCAATGGTGACAAGTTTACTACTCGAAGTCGTCGTTGTGTGTTTGTGGGATACCCGTTTGGCAAGAAGGGGTGGAGTCTATATGATTTGGATCGTCAGATTTTCTTTGTCTCCCGTGATGTGGAATTTCTAGAGACCGAGTTCCCTTATTTGGCTACCTCCTCTGGGTCCGACTCTCTACCCCTATCTTCTGTGTTGCCGATATCTTCTGAGTCAGATGATGAGGAGGCTCTAGTGATTACTGTGCCGCCCGTGTCTTCTGGCAATGGGGCTGTTCCTCTTGATATGGGTGCATCCGATGACAGGAGGGGTTCTCCTACTCCTCCAGCGGCGCCTTTTGTGGTGCCTTCTCCTCCAGCGGAGTCTTTAGGTCGTGGTCATCGGACTAAGATTCCTTCAACCCGATTGAAGGACTTTGTTGTTGATACTGTCTGTTCCTCGACTGCTCCCCCCGCTGCTTCTCCCGAGCCGTCTCCATCCTCAGGTACGCCTTACCCTATAGCACATTACGTTTCTTGTGAGTCTTTCTCTCCAGCTTATCGAACATTCTTAGCTGCTGTCGCCTCTGCCGTTGAGCCTCGTAGTTTTGCGGATGCCATGACCGACCCTAGATGGCGAGCTGCTATGCAGGATGAGATTCGTGCCTTGGAAAATAATGGCACTTGGGATGTGGTCTCTCTCCCCTCTGGGAAACGTGCTATCGGGTGCAAGTGGGTCTTTAAGATCAAATACAAGGCTGATGGTACTGTTGAGCGACATAAAGCGCGTTTGGTAATTTTGGGGAACAATCAGGTGGAAGGTCTTGATTATCATGAGACTTTTGCTCCGGTCGCCAAAATGGTTACAGTCCGACTTTTCTTGGCTGTAGCTGCTGCAAAACATTGGGAAGTTCACCAGATGGACGTTCACAATGCATTTCTGCATGGTGATCTGGATGAGGAGGTGTATATGAAGTTCCCGCCTGGCTTTCGTACGGGTGTTGATGGACAAGTTTGTCGTCTCCGTCGTTCTCTATATGGCTTGAAGCAGGCTCCCCGCTGCTGGTTCGCCAAGTTGACGACGGCTCTCAAACTTTATGGTTTCTGTCAGTCCTACCATGATTATTCTCTTTTTACCCTACATCGTGGTTCTGTTCATCTACAGGTATTGGTGTATGTTGATGATCTGATTATTTCTGGCAATGATACCTCCTCCATTGCAACTTTTAAGAGTTATTTGAATCGATGTTTCCACATGAAGGATCTTGGGTTGCTTAAGTATTTTTTGGGTATCGAGGTTGCCCGGAATGCTTCTGGCTTCTTTCTCTGTCAGCGGAAGTATGCTCTTGATATTATTGCTGAAGCCGGACTATTAGGGAGCAAGCCAGTTGATTTCCCGTTGGAGCAGAATCATCAGCTTCCCCTCGCTGAGGGTGCTCTCTTGTCCGATCCTGAGCGCTATCGGCGTTTGGTAGGGCGACTTATTTATCTAGCAGTTACTCGTCCTGAGTTGTCCTATTCTGTGCATATGCTTGCTCAGTTCATGCATCAACCACGCCAGTCTCACTGGGACGCTGCACTGCGTGTGGTTCGGTATTTGAAGGGCTCTCCTGGTCAGGGGATCCTTCTCCGTTCTGACTGTGACCTTCAACTCTATGCATGGTGTGATTCAGATTGGGCGACTTGTCCCCTCACTAGACGATCCCTTTCAGGTTGGTTTATTCAGCTGGGCCAGTCTCCTGTTTCTTGGCGAACCAAGAAACAACATACTGTTGCTCGTTCTTCTGCTGAGGCTGAATATCGAGCGATGGCTACTACCTTGTGCGAGTTGAAGTGGTTACGGGGATTGTTGTCTTGTCTTGGTGTCGCTCATTCTCAGCCTATGCAGTTGCATTCTGACAGTCAATCCGCTCTGCATATTGCTGCGAATCCGGTTTTTCATGAGCGCACTAAACACATTGAGGTGGATTGTCACTTTGTTCGTGATGCTCTTCTGCAGGGTCTCATCTCTACTACTCATGTTCCCTCTGGCGCACAACTGGCTGACATCTTTACCAAGGCGCTTGGGAAACGTGAATTTGATTTCTTTCTTGGCAAGTTGGGCATTCGGAATCCGCATGCTCCAACTTGAGGGGGGGTGTTATTATGTATTATATTTGTATTCTTTTAGCCTTAGGGATATTTAGGGTAATTGTAACCTAAAACTGTATATATATATTCAGTTGTTTATACAACGGCATCATCGGGAATTGATGGCCGTCACCATATTTCTTTTGTCTTCTCTTTAGCAGTTTTATATGTTCATCAATAATTTGTAAATTTTGAATATCCTTACAAACATTGCCTTTTGCACGGTACAGATTAACTTTCTGGCTTTCAAACTCAATGGTGCTAAGAGTTATTGTGAACCGCTCTTCTGAGGACAGTCTTAAATCAACGGTGGGTGCAAGGAATGGAAAGAAAGAATGTTCATCGCCTCTTAAACGGGAGTCCAAGAGTAGCAGAGACCCTCCGAGGCTCAGTGACAGGGATGACCCTCAAATGTTTGCAGCTTCACTTGAAAGTTTCGAAGTGTGGATATCTTCCCGAATCATCGAGTCTTTGTGGTGGCAGGTCTTTCGTTACTCCTTTTCATACTTTTTCAGTATTGTAACCTCTATAGTTGAAATTGTTTTTGGTACAATATGCAAACCACCCGCAAAGCTAAAATGTTGAATTGTGTGTTTTTTTTCTGTAGATTTTTACTCCGCATATGCAGTCTGGTGCTGCTAAAGCAATTCGTGTGAGTATGGATTCTCATTCACGCAAGTTATGCAAAAGGACATCGTCTTGTTCAGTCGATCATCAGCAAGGAAATTTTTCTGTGCAACTCTGGAAAAAGGCTTTCCAGGATGCATGTGAAAGATTATGCACTGCTCGAGCTGAAGGGCACGATTGTGGCTGTTTACCTGTGATCTCTAAACTGGTATATACTAAGAGAAGCATCATTAAAAACCTTCTTTTCACTTATAGTATTTTAGTAACAGTAATAGTTTGATATCCAAGATTTCTTTTTTTTTTTTTCATTGATAATGAGAAAATTCTTATGATAACTAGATAATGGAGCAGCTGATTGGTAGGCTAGACGTGGCTATGTTTAACGCAATCCTTCGAGAATCGGCTGATGAAATTCCGACAGATCCTGTGGCAGACCCTATTAGTGATGCACAGGTTCTTCCTATTCCAGCAGGGAAAGCTAGCTTTGGTGCCGGTGCACAATTAAAAAATGCGGTGAGCATTTCCAACTACATTGTCTCTTGCCTTTCGTAACTAAAACAATAAATGCTCCTCACTTTTTATGCATCTTAGACAGGGAGGGGTCTTCTTATCTTGTATTCTATTGTGAATCGTAAGATATCATTTAATCATGTTTTATATGTCAGATTGGAGATTGGTCTAGATGGCTTACAGATCTCTTCGGCATGGATGATATGGATGGTGATACACCATCGAAGCCTTTTCGGATCCTCAATGCACTGAGTGATCTTATGATGCTTCCAAAGGATATGCTGTTAAGGAGAAGTATCAGAGAAGAGGTTCCCACCTCAGCCTTAATTTCTGTAAATCGAATTAACTTCCATTTGTATTCTGATTGAGCTTTATATTTTCTTTCCCTAGGTTTGTCCTTCATTTGGGCCTCAGCTGATACGGAGGATAGTTAAATCCTTCGTTCCGGATGAGTTTTGCTCAGACCCTATTCCTGGAGCTGTTCTTGAAGCTTTAAATGCAGAGGTTAAGCCCATGCTCTGTTAGTCATTTTGCTTTCCTTTTCTGAATGAATGCTTTTACCAGCATTGGATGAAACTATATGATGCCGACGATAAATTATTTTGTTTATGAATCCACTCTTTAGGATTCTTTTGGTTCTGAAGATGATTCCATGATGAGATTCCCATGTGCTGCAGCAGCTGCTGTATACATGGCACCATCAGCTTCTGCTTTAGCCACTTCTATCTTTGGACAAATCGGCAGCCGTTCTAAGCTGAAATGTAGCAAATCCTCAGTTCTTGAGAAATCACAGACGAGTGATGATGAACTTGATCAACTTAATTCACCTTTGAAAGAAGTCTTCCGGTCCTTGCCATTTTCCCGTGGAAATAAAAAAGCTGAGCGGTATAAACTCCTTCTGCAAGCATGGATGAATCGTGAGTGATGAGCCTTAATAATTGGTGGAGTACTGAATGAATTTTAAGAGCCTTCTTTTTCTTGTCCGATGCACATGTTAATATTATTTGCTGCTACAATCATCCATTGCCTGAAAGAGAAATGCTACTCAACAATATTCAAGAGGTGCCAGTTTGTTGATTTTAAAGACGACAAAATCGCAACAACTATAGCGTACAATTGTTGCCTCGCGTCCTTGTGGGACTAATATGTCAAATTAACATCAGTTGATAAAACCTCAACACAAAACAGATGAATAAATAGAAATCATCACAACACAACATAAAATGCCCGACAATGTTGTTTACACTCCATTCAGCGATAAACTATACTTGAAGTCTTCAACATAAAACAAAAGGATAATGATAGTAACCTTTCATCAATAAAACAAAATTGGATATAAATATATATATGCACTACAAAAATTTCAAGATCAATATCTTGCGTTCCCTCCCACAACAGTTGTGAAGTGAACAAAAGGAAGGAAAATAGAAATCATGGCATCAACTTGTGTGGTGAAGTGACAACATTATTAGTATTCATGTGTGGCAGGTGTAGTGCAGCCAAAAGACCATTCCAGGGGTCCCCAGGTGCCCCGCCCACCTGGAACTCCACAAGCTTCTTCTGTTGCTTATAGTATTCCTCCAGGGGCTTCCTCTGAACAAAACAACAATGTAGAAATGACAATTGACATCTTTCTTTCAAGTAGAATGAACTTCAGAAGATATAAACGACAATAACAAAGGAGCCCTACTATACTACGTAGAGAGAATGTTTTTGTTTATCATGTTATTGAAACATTTGTACTAGTTTTCTATTGACAGTATGTTTTCATCATCAATGGTTCTGCTCATCAAAATGCTAACTTCTACAAGAATGTTATTCTTTATCATAACATTCACAGAAGCTTTCTATAGACAGTATGTTTCCATCATGAACGATCCTATTCATTAGAATGCTAACTTGCACTATTATCTTAACAACAACAACACAAGATTTCTCTTTTTAGAAGAGGATTCAGTGTTTCGTGTTTATACTCAGAGATGTGAAGGTACCTTTTCGGAAAACATGTGAAGTTTCTCCTTCCAGTTGGGATCTGAGTCAACACTCGAAGATTGACAAGGACCTGCATTTGGCTGAAGATTGAGATTGAGAGGAGAAGAATAAATTCCACCACCTAAAGTTTTCTTCACCACACACTCCTCAGTGCACTTAAGATTCACCACCAAATCTATGTGGGCAATTTGGTCTAGTATTTCCTGTAAAAAACAAACACGAAATTAAATTCTTGTCACGGTCTCCGTGCAGTAAAACACTGTAAACCAACCAAAGGTGATTAAGAGGAAAACGAAAAAAAGCACTCACAGCTTGCATCCTCGTTCGAGGGATCCCATCCAAAATAAAGCCATTTTCACCTTCACGGTAGCCTTCCTCTAGCCGCTTGGATAAAAGACCAAATATTATGTCCTCTGGAACTAACTTCTCTTGATTCACAGCAGCAGCAATCTGCTAACAACAAAGTACAAGTTAAACACATTTCATTTACTACCCATAATCAGTTTGAACATTATTATAAAACAAAAGGAAATACTTCGTTCTCACTACACTACAAATGAATCAAGGAAAGAAACAAAGAACATAGCATGCACCCATCCATGGAGCACAGAGAAAACAGTCGCGAGTTAATATCATTCAATATCACCCTTTGCACCAAGCTTCTTCATTTAAAATATCCTTTCCACTCCCAACCATTATTCAATTCAATATTATTGAAAAAAATAAAATATTAATTAAAATTCGTTTCCAAAGGCCGATGAAGCGAACCTTTTTGTAGAGGGGAGAATTAGGATTGAGTTCCTGTCGAACGAGAGAGCCCATGGAGATATGAGGAACGTCTAGAAGCTTGGCGAGCCGCTGGGCGTATACATGACGTATGACCGTTGGATCGCCCATTATCACCCACTGCACACTTCTCCCCGGAGTCTCCCAGAACTCCGATTCCGCCATTTCTGCCCGGTTCCCGTCCTCTTCCTCATCGTAATAATAGTAGTCAAGCTGAGCCGCCGCATTTGAGCCGTAGGCTCGACGCAGTCGAGAAGCGAGCCTGGCTGTCACCCCGAGCCGGCTGATCACAGACATAGCGGCGTAGGAAAAGAGGTTAGGAATGGAAATGCGAGCGGCGGAGAGCGAGCGAAAGCAAAGGGTGAGGTTTAAAAGACGCTCTCTCTTTTGTAGTTAATGACAAAATCGACCCTGCTTTTTGGTCGATATTACAGTCTCTAGCACAGGCATCGGCACTCGAGGGTGTTTTGGGGAAAAGAAAAAAGAAAAAAAAAAAAACTCGTGGATGGGCTACACGCGTCCGCCTTCTCTGTCATCTTCCTCCTTTTGCCGTTTACATTTTGTACTAAAGCACCGCAATACTCAGTCGCCGTTATCAACCAAATGATAGTGTCGCCCATCGGTAGCTTCCTTTTAGCTGGGATCCTCGTCCTCTCTCTGCCTTTGTTATTAGTGGATTCCCACAATCCCCAACAAAACTTAGGGTTTTACGGCGAACAAGACGATACAGTCGTCCAGATGGCTACTCTCGGAGGCGTCCGCGACACCAAAGCTGACATCGACTCCCTTTCCCGCTTTGCTGTCGACGAGCAAAATCGCAAACATGTATATATTCAGCTGCCCTTGCAACTTTAATTCTCTTCGCTCTGATTGCTAGCTTCCCTCATTTATGTTCTTACTCGACTGTTCTGAGGATAAATTTGATTCAATTAAGAATATGGATTGAAGAAACAACTTTGAATCTTCCTCTGTCAAAACACTTTTTAGCTGATAATATTACGCTGAATATGAAGTATTTTGTTTTTACGCTGATGTTCACGTATTGCTATCATTATTGAACTTAAAACGAAAAAAGACAAATAGAAACTCCCAACAGATATCATTTTTCCTTCCAGAATGCATTGCTCGAGCTGGTCAGGGTTGTGAACGCGGAAGAACAAGTGGTTGCAGGTACACTGCATCATCTTACACTCGAAGTGGTTGAGGCTGGGAAGAAGAAACTTTATGAGGCGAAAGTGTGGGTAAAACCCTGGATGGACTTTAAGGAACTACAAGAATTCAAGCATGTTGGAGATGTTCCTTCCTTTACTTCCTCGGATCTGGGTGTTAAGAAAGGTAGCGAACCACCTTGTTTAACAATTGCCTTACTCAGAAGTTTAGATCATTTGAGTTTGAATTCATGAAACAATATGGAGTAAATGTGCCGTCTTTGAGTCGGTGTTTTTCTTCACCTTTACTATATAAAGATAGTCTGTCAATTTAACTTATGATATATAGTGTCTACCCCTCTCCTTGATATGGTCAATAGACTTGTGACCTATCATATGTGTGCATTTATAATTGTTAAAAGTAGTTTTATTGTCCGTCCCAAAGGAGTATGTTGGATTTGATTACAGATGTTTCCAAAAATTACTGATCATCCAGCAGCTCGAATTGTGACTCATCGTGGGAGTAGGAACTTTGTTCACATAGCTTCGGATAGTACTAAGGTTTGGAGAATGTAGTGGTTTGTCTTCCGGGAATAGCATGTTTGCTTGTGTATCATAAGTTCATTTTTTAAATTGGTTCAATCTAATAAAGCATGTTATAACATATATCTATCAATGTCATTTTACCATAACTTTCCTAACATATACAACAACAACAACAACATACCCAGTATATTCCCAACAGGTTGGGGTCTGGGGGGCCAATTGTACGCAATTGTACGCAGATCTTATCCTTGTAATTATACAAGGAGTCTGTTTCAGTAGCGACCCAAGGTGCATTGCGTCGTTTGATATATATATTTTTTCTAGAAACTTCACTAACAATAGAAGAAGCACTAGAATTTAATTGAGCCATTTTGATCTAGTCCATTATTAGCACTATGCCAGGAGAATTGTCAACAATGACTCTTCCAGCTCCATGTGCAATGGACATAATAACTTTCCTAACATATAACATATATTAATTCAGTAGGTCAATCCTATTCCATTCTTGATCAAAGTTTTTTGTTAAATATGGCGGGGTTATTCTGTTGACAATAAGCTTGACAGTAAGTTTCATGGTTTATTCCTAAAAGATGATTACTGCATTATATTTTGTTTGAACTTCTAGTAAGATAGAGTGCATCAAAATGAAGATATCTGCTAAATATTATGCAAGTTTGTATCTTGCCTAAATTTACACTCTTGGTTCCATAAACTTGGGTTCATATCAGATGATCAGGTCTCGGGGTGGCGTTCTGTGCCAGTGGATGATCCTGTTGTTCAAGATGCTGCTCATCATGCTGTTACAACCATTCAGCAGAGATCTAACTCTTTATTTCCCTATGAACTTAGTGAGGTTATCCACGCGAATGCAGAGGTGAGTTTGACTTTACTTGTTTGGAAGAGTTCAAGTTAAAGCAAAGTTTTGGTGACCATAATTGATGTGGATATTGTTTATCATGTCTATGAATATACATAGGCCCATTTCTACATGATATGAATACAATATTGAGTTCCTAACAAAATGATTTTGTAATGAAACTTTCTTTTTTGATAGTAGAATTCTTATTATAAAAGCATTCTTCTGTAAGAAAATCGTTTTGGTTACGGGGGCATAGATATTACTGCTATGTGTTTCATGTGTAATGTTAGACGAACTGAGGATTTTTTCAAGCAATGTAGGTGATTGAGCTGTGAGATTTTCAGTTAGAGCTTTTGACCTGTAATTAGCATTGTTATCTTGTTATTGTGATGGCTGGTACTTCTTGATTTTTATGTTTATTAAAGTATGTCTTACTGCTGTTATACTAAGGCAATTTAACATTTTTTTTAGTAGGTGGTTGAAGCATCTGCCAAGTTCGATATGCTTCTCAAGGTCAAGAGAGGAGGTAAAGAAGAGAAGTTCAAGGTCGAAGTGCATAGGAATGAGGAAGGTGGTTTCCATTTAAACAAAATGGATAATACTAATGAAGGTTAACTATGGAGATAGTTGTTATCTGCTGAAGATGGATACTGTACAATAATAATGGCTGTTAGTGTTGTAACTACAAGTTACCTGGTCTGTACTTCTGTTATTTTCATGATTAGAATGCGACTATAATAAGTATTGTGGGACTTTTGAACTTTGTTATCGTTTTGAGCTTTTGTGAAATCAGTGCACACATTTTCCTGTCTATTTCTTTCTGGGTTAAGCCTCGCTGTCGGAAAAGAGACAAAACCAGATTTTTTTAAAAAACTGGAAAGTTAATGATTTTAAAAATGGAATGAATTCAAGGAGCCAGCTTGATGACTTCTGCTAGTGTCCTCTGCTGCTTGCAAATATCAAATGTTGGTGTTTTCTAATCCGAGGAAATCAAGCTTATGGATATTGGGCAGGAGAAATTTCACTAGACCCTATCTTTTAGAGTAACTTGATCGAGTGTAGTTCTCAATGTTCGTTCTACAAATTACCCTATCTAATTTCAAATATAATATCCATATATATGACTTATTTATTTATTTGCATTTGTGTATGATTAAATACTATTTGGTATAATTATAATAAGTACAAATAAACATGGATAGGGAGTGCATAAAAAATCGTAGATAGTCCAACTGAAGATAGTAGACGTCTAGTGCTTTGTTTTCTGGGTAGCAAGACTTGTCGTTTCAAGGCTGCACATTTTCTCAATTTGATGAGAAATGTCCGGCAACCGAGAAGATCCCTAGATTTATGTATTTATCTTTTATTAAAAAAGCAACAAACTAGAACGCTCCATGTTTTACCCCACACGATTCATGCCAACAGTTGACTGGCTATGTTGGATACCGAGTATAGAGCATGATAGATACATTCGATCAATGCCTGCTTTCATTCGTAGTAACATTAGAACATAGAGCAATAATTAAGTGCATTTGAAAATAACAGGCTTGTCGCACATTACAATCTGTCGAGCCAAAAAACAATCATCTTGCATTGAGATCCAATTCACCTCCTCCAGGCCATTCACCTTGGATTGCTCCATCTCCGTTCTCTGTTTCATCGTCATTCAAAAAGTCGTCAGATGGCTCTTTATCATCCCCACCTTTGTGCTGCATATTATTATTATTATTGCTGCTGCTTCCCCCCCATCCATTGATGACGTCATCCTCACCACCCATGACCTCAGTATCATTACCAAGGGCACTGCCTCTTATAGGAGCCCGTGCCATCATCTCAGCATGAGCTTGAGATTCTGCATGAGCTATGGCCGCCATGCGCATATTTGCTTCATGACTTTCTCGACTAGCCTTTTGCCTAGATTCCCTCAACTCAAGGAGGGATCTCTTTTCTTCCTGCAACAGAAATTGCTCCATCATCAACTTCTCCTCTGTCCGGAACTCCCCAACACCTCGCTTACGGGAAATGATGTTGAATGCAAGGACTTGCTTCTCGAATGTGGCCGTGAACTCTGCAATTTTCGCAGCAATGTTATGGTCCCACTGTTGAGAGCGTGAAAGAATTTGGCCACCTGCAGCTGCAGTGTTGTTGTTGGCTGAATCAAGAATCTTGTCGTCTTCCTCTGCTTCATAGTCCGCCACCACATGGTATGGTAATAGCCTAACCATACATATATAACAGGGGCACAATTTTTACTAAAAAGCATTCAACATTTTTATCCAAAAATCTTTCAGTAATATCATGCACAATCAACAACATACCATCACTAGGAATCAAAACTTTTGATCTGCTATGGTAGAGCCTCCGCAAATGAAGTTTTCTAAATAAGTTTAGCAGGTTCTCAAAAACGTGGAAATCCATAACTTCACAATTCAATATTCACATAATTCCTTGTTAAAGGGTTAAACTTTCATAGCAACCTACCAGCAGATATAAAGCTACAATTTAATTTAGAGATGAAACAATGGACATCTGAGTATTACTTGAGGCAACAACTGAAAAACTAAAAACTAGGAGAAAAAAGAAGACCTCTCGCAGGCATCTTCGAGGGAAGAGAACGGGCGCTTGAAATCGGGATGACAAACCCGCCAGGCGTCCTGATAAGCCAACTGAAGAGAGGCCTTGTGGTGCTGCTGCTGCTGCTGCTGCTGTTGTGGTGGTGGTGGTGGAGGATTATTCGGAGCAGGATTATTAGGGTTGTTGTTAGGATTAGGAATGATTGAATTAGGGTTTAGAGGGCGGTGGTGAAGGATAGGAGGATGGTGAAGCTGTGGGCGGAGATGGACATCGATGTTGGAGGGGAAGCGGGACATCGCGTCTTTCTGCCTCTGGATCTGTTGCAACATCAGCTGTTGCTGTATCAATTGCTGCTGCGCCATCGCCGCCGATTTGCCGCCGCCGCCGCCGTCTTCCATTTCCAACCTTCACCTGTTTTCTTTTCTCACTCACTACGTAACTGTTCTATGCCTGCCCCTAATCAAGTCAAAAGACACATCGTGGGCCAAGAAAGAAAGTCATGGGCTTATGTTTTAGTTGTGGGCCGGGTTTGTGGAGTTTTGACCTATATATATATTTACAGTTGGCCCCAAGTCTATTTATCATCAAAGCCACACACGATTCAGATTCAAATTCAAAAATAGAATACAGCACAGCAATGGCGTCGCAAATGAAGGGTTTCTTCAGAGAGAAGAAGAAATTGGGTGTCTCCAAATATCCGAAATCATCGAATAAAACTGCGAAGACAAAACACTCGGGGACCTGCGGCGCCGATGTTGTTCAGCCTCCAGCTCTTGTCGGCCATGGCTCCTTCGATCTTCAAGGTATCTCCTGGTTTTTCTTTTTGTCGTGATTAGCATAATCTTTTGTTTGGAAATTCCATAATTTGTACCCATATGCCCAAAAAAGAAAAGTAACTTTGAGTTCAATACTTTCTAGGGGACTTATATGAAACTTATCATCCAAATTGCTGCTTGGTACAAAATATTTGATACCAAATTGGTGGCTTCACAGTAAAAGATATGCAATTGAGCTAAATCTTGTTTGCTGTTGTTTTATAAGTAGCAAGTTAATGTTTTAACAGTACACTGTTTTGAAAATCATACAATCATTAGTATATGTTTGAAAATTGCACAGACGAGTATGATGACAAAGAAGAGGTTCTGAGGCAATTTGACATGAATATGGCTTACGGGCCATGCATAGGGATGAGCAGACTTGAGCGCTGGAATCGAGCTAAGGTCTTGGGCTTACACCCTCCAGAATTAGTCGAGAATCTGCTTAAGGCAAACGTGGCCAGCTCAGAATGCCTGTGGAATGGACGTGTTTAAGTTGGAGCTCATTTTCGTTGCTTGCTGCTTGTCAAGGCCTTGTACTTCTTATCCTCTTATGTGCTTTATCTGTCTGTATTGGTTTGCTTCAATTTGTTTCTTGTTGATGCATGCCTATCCAACTTTATCTTCTGCTTAGGTGAAACTTGCAATTAAACCTATAATATGTGTATTCATATGTTTCAAGCCGCAGCACTGTGCTTATAATAATTTAGTCCACTTATGCTCTAGTTTGATTTGTGTTTTCATTTGATAGTCCTTCATTTTACTTAAATTGCCAAATTCAGTCGTGTTTCTTGTTCGATTTTTGCTATTAGCGGGACTGGCTTGTACGTGAGGCGAGAAATATGGGCTGGGTGCATTTGAAATACTAAAAAGAAAAGAAAAAGAAGAAGAAGAAGAAGAAAGAAAAACACAGTCATGTATCGATATTGTGATTACATTAACCAAGAAAACACTCCAGAGGGATATCTGCCTTTTATCTTTTTCCAATTCTGGAGCACATTATTGTTGTAATCACTGTAATTTGAAGTTTTACAAATTTCATCATAACTATTTCCTCTGTTTATATACATATACATGGGATACTTGAGTGTACTTTTAGACCAAATGCATCAATGTTGTAACAACATGGTGCCTAATCTTTTCTTCCTGGCAGCATGTTTTAACTTCTCAAACGCTACGAGTCCCACCTGCCTCACTCTTTCTCTAGACAAACCTATCCTGAAATTTCACCAAATAATGAAATCAATAAGCACAAGGAAATGCTGGACATGTAATAGGAGTATTTGAGTAATTATTACTTCCTCGACCAGTTAGAGTTAATTCAAGCAAATATAGTAGTATCCATTTCTTTCACAAAAGATGGTGGAAAAAAACACTGTTGTACCGTCGACTGATATCTTCCCAAGTTAGAGATTCATTGTCTAGACCATAGTACATGCGGATAATCTCTCTCTCCCGTTCTCTCAATGTCAAAGTAATGAGTTTGTCTACTTCATCCTACAAAAACAAAACATTTTCAGCTTGATGGTGTTAAAGAGTAGTTATCATTCAAACAGTAGTCCTAGAACAAATCATGTCTGAGAAGCTTCACTATAAGCCCATCACATGCTGATTATATTCCATTAATTTCATACTGTGATACCTTAAGTGCCCACTCATCAACTTCATGCCATGGATTATTCTCGACGCGATTATCTGCAATGTACTGCAAACCGCAAAACTTATGCATTAGAGCTTAACAAGGTAATAATTGAAAGGCAGTATCCATAGTAACAAAATATTCCATGGAACGATCTAACTTGTTTATTGTTTACTTACATCAAGGTGACTTTCTCCAGTACTATCTAATGAGGCGAATGCTACTCTATCAAGCGAGAACACCTTGGTGTTTGCCTGGAAATATGAAAAGTTTTATATAGTTACTTGGATGAAAACGACTAATACATTAGACTGATGCACATGTCAGAGAGTCCGAGTACCTCAATAGCATTCGTGATTTTTTTCTGTGACATGTTCAAACGTTCTGCAATTTTCTGAAGTACCATGCAGATAACGGTCACTCATAAGTCATATAAAAGGTGATAAAAAAACAGCCACGGACGAACATTTCAGATATGAAGGATTAGAAGTAATGATATCAATGAACTATAACGATGACTATTGATCTCATAAGCAAATATTTAATGGACTCACATCAATTGACGGAGTCACTCCTTTCGCTTGCAGTCTGGCTTTTGCATTCCGTATTAAACTCAGTCTTTCATGCAAGTGGATTGGCAACCTTAGGGTTCTTGAGTTGTCCATTAAAGCTCTTGAAACACCCTGTCAAGATAGCAAATAATAAATATTGAAGTCACAGGATGACATACTGCCAGTAGTCCATAAATTTTTGTGGTGATCTTATTCTCACCTTCCATTATTCGACTACAAGGGATAAAGAAAGTATAAAGTAAATGGAATGAAAAATGAACAGTATCAATTTAAAACTTTGCTAAGACTGATATAATATATGATAAAGTAAACTGTTGAGTTTTAGCAAAGATCATCAATTAAGCACTTCACTGCAACCATATTCCTCATTAATAATCAAGAAAATTTTGAGTAATAAAACTTGCATGGGGGCCAAAAGGCCTTACCCACATAAATGAGGAATAATGACTTTATATTCACAGAATCCAGTCTAAAGTCATTATCAACCAATATGATAGGGAAGAAAGAATGGAAGGATATCAATTATAGAATATCTTATGGTGATTTTTGGGATCTTAACCTAATAGCATTTTATATTAGCTATAGTTTAGTATATAAAAGAGAAAAATCAATAAGATAATTAGGCAGCGACCTATTGGTCAAGTACTCAAGTTCCTGGTCATCCCTATTACAATATCTTCAGTAAAATTACGTATTTTCTATTATTCCTGATTCTTTACTCCTATCACATTATATCTTCAACAGCATGCCACCTACGTATAATTTGATGGCGAAAGCCTATGGTTACTCTTAATGATGTTATCACAATCAGCTTAATCGCATACATATGGAAGCCAGCATGCATGTTTAGGCTCAAAGATAAAGCTGATTACAAGCCTGTCTGTCAAGGACACAGTGAAAGATGCGAATTCAGAAGATTTCACGTTATTTCGTCTCTACATTTGCATGGAGAAGTAAGAAAATACAACAAATTATCTTGAAAGCTTAAACTTAAGCTAACCTGCCGAATCCACCAATAAACATAAGTTGAGATTTTAAATCCCTTTGAAGAATCATACTTCTCAATTCCTCGAAGCAATCCAATCAGACCACCCTGCACAAGCCAAAGAAAATTCAGTTTGTCCTGCTGAAATTAGATCAACCAACACATGCACACTGAATCAAGCGGAAAAGAAAAGGTAACCTGAATAAGGTCAGCCATTTCAGCACCCATGTTGTCGTATCTTTGAGCGATAGACATGACAAGACGAACATTGCTCATAGCCAACTTTTCTCTCGCCAGTGAACATTCAATCAATTTGGACTGTAAATTAGTGCGGCTAATCCTAAGGGAATTTGCAAGTTGCTCATCTGAAGGCTCACATCCCAATCTGTCTTTCAGCCTGATAAATAAATATAATTGAAAAGCAAACTCGGAGAACAAATTCATTTTTTAATGTGAATGAAATATTATTAAGGGATAGAAGAGGTGAATTGAGTCTCAACCTGGACCGACGCTCTTCCACCAAAAGGCCAGTTTTAATCTTCTGTGATAGTTGAACGACTTGGGCATGACTAAGCAATTCTTCACTTACAATACCCTTTACATAACCTTTCAAGCTACTCTTATCTGGACTGATAAAGGGCCTCCACGAATGATTATGATTTTTCCTACTGAAAACCTTTGCTCTGGAGTCTATCCTGCGACGCCGTGCAGAAGTTCCAGAGCAGATTACTTGAATTTGCTTCGGGGCTCTTTCTCTATCTTTTGGTTTAGTAGATGTTTTCGTGGGGGAAAGATTCCACTGCTCTTCAAGCATAGATTTCTGCCAGAGAAGGATAGCATCAACCGAATACTCAGGATCGCAAGTTTCTAGCTGAGGCTCCAATGTAGCAGCAGATTCCAGGTGATGATTTTGTTTGATGGACTGAGGATTTTGCCGTCCGTTTGATGATGACTTTTTTGAAGTGATAGTAATTCTCTCTTTAGGTTGAAATTGCAGCTTGTCGGTGGTGCATTTAACGGCGAGATGAAGCCTTTTACCAGTGCTAATTCCGACAACAGTAGCAGCAGTGGCCATGATTCACACGCCTGATATCACATACATCAACACCAACTCTTTTTTTTTTTTTTCTTTAATTATCCTGTGTTTATGAACAATTTTCAACAAATTGATAGAAGAAATGGAGTTAATAAATGCTTCTCTTGTTATTGTTTGTTTCAAGGTAGCTGGGACTGGGATTTGAACAAACTGTAACTATCGTAGCTCGATAAGATCGATGAAAGACCAAGTAGATGGGTGAAAAGGAAGAAGAAAAAATGGTATAAATTTGAGAAATGAATACTTAGAAAGCGAGATCGCAGAGAAGATTAATTTATTTTCATGGATTTTTTGTTACCTGTGAGTGATTTTGCAGCAGTGCCGATTTCTTCTGTCCTGTTGCAGCTGAGATTAGTAGCCTCACATTACTATTTATTATTATTATTACAACGTTCAAAGAAAAGAAAAGAAAACAAAAGGGATAATTTTATATTTGGAGAAATAAGTTAAAGGATATGGGGAGAGGGAGAGGCCAATAGCTATTGGCTGGTTCAGATATTTGGGGCTGCTTTGGGTGGTTTACAGCCTTCCAAGTTTCCAAACTGTGACACCTTCGCTTTTCACCCAAAAATAAAAGAAAAATACCTGAAACAATATGTTCATTGTTGAGGTGGTGCCTAGTAATAAAAGTTCCATGTCAAATCATTAAATTTAATATTATCCTTATTTTTTAACACTTTACTGCATAATGTGATAACTAATGTGGTTTTTGATGCATGTATGCATGCATGTCCCCGTGTGTTGGCATAGCATAATCACATCTTCTCATTTACGAAAAAGTGAGTAGAGAGAAAATAAAATTATTAATTCTGAGTAAAACATTTATTTTTCTTTCTTAATTAGAAGTGTTAAGCTTTGACGAATTAAATAAAATTGGGATTTGTGAACATTGGAGATGATTCTTTAATTATGTAGTAAGAAGCTTAACATTTATTTTAGTGCACATTCTATTTTATTAGTAGACATTTGATTAATTTATTCAACCACAACATTTGAGGTTTGCTGATCTAAATACATGATACACACATATATATATTCATAATAAATAATTAAAAATGATACGGGTTTTTTCAGATGAACACATGATCAATGTTAGTTAGACATTCAGTGCCACAATTGTATATAGATAATGTGGCTTGCTTATATTGTTGTTTAACCGGCAACAATGTTACATTCAGTTAAAATGAGTACCAACTTAATTCCAAGCCTTACTTTATTAAGTTTATATTCAAGTAAAACTCCTTAAATAATATAGGTATACTGATGGAACCAAAACCACATCGACCTCAATTCCATAACAACAAGCTAATCAAATAAATTAGAATCGGAAAATAAAAGAAGCATGATAGAGCATATTTAACAAAGACAATTTGCAGGAGAAACAGAAGTTTGATAAGTTACAATAAGAGCTCTCCCACTACACTGCCAACAAATCCAAGGACTTCAAATAAAAAGAGCATAACTGAATGCATCATACAAGAAATGGTGTATAAGAAAATAAATTTTCCACACAGAGATCGACCGAGTCATCATCATCTACACTTCCATAAATCAAAAGTCCCTTTGTTGTAAAAAATATATTACGCATTCCTTCCACAATCCTTTCTCCCATGAAAGGCAGGAGGAGCATTGGAGACTGAGTAACTGCCTCGCCGTCCTGTAAAAAAAAAGTACTAATTAGCCTTTCACTTTATTTACGAGACTAGGTTTAGTGACTTCACTCACTCACCATCACGAAATTGTGCGGATGATGATCTTCCTGAATGGTTGTGCCACTGAACTGGCTGCTGCCCTAATCTGACACCTGGAGAACTTTGTGACATATTAGGCACAAAATATGACTGATTTCTCATCTGTGCATTATAGCCATAAATGGCAGGGTTGCTGCTTGCTCCTCCAAGACAAGAAGACTGAACAGGGGGAGGCACTTCATGCCTACATAATTAATGACCCCCCAAAAAAAGTATTAACCTTCTTAGCCTCCATAATTAACAGTGTGGGAGAAAGAAAGCATTAGCATACTGTCATTAACGAATAACAGACACCTAAACAAATACGTAAATATAGCATGGATAAGTTAAGTGCGCATTGACAGTTCCCAGATATTTTTACTATCTGTATGAAAGTAATCTTCAGAATATATCTATAAGTCCACCTCTGCCTCGAAACGCTGCTACTTGTGCTGCGGTTGGATCCTCTGGTTCCAATTAATGGCTCAGATATTGAAGGTTCACTCAAGTGCATCCCCCTGTCAAACCCACTTGTCATGCTGTTCACATCTGAATTATCCTCTTGCAGAAGTAGTTCTTCACTGGAAAAATAACGAAACGAGAATAAAAATATCAAATCATTCTCCAAATGTTCCGAGAATTAATGTCATGTAACCCCATTAGTAACATATAGATTAAATGCAAACTAAATACTATTTTTCGACACAGAGCGTCACAGTAATTATGAGCATGTTTGTTTACAAAATAATTCAATAACATTCAATTCATACTCAAAATCTAACTCAATTTAACCCAGTCCCACTATCCTCAATATTATAAATATAATACAAACGAATCATTCTTACACGCCACATCAACTTTAATTCACTATTCATTCACTCACATAATTTTAACTATCACTTCACATCATTTCTCTCCAACCTTTATATTAAATCAACTTTAATTATTTAATTTTAAATATTATATTAATATAAAATCAAAATCCCACTAACAACTAATCAGACACGCCCTATATATCAAACATGCATAACTACTAAATATACCTATAATTGGGATCCCAGTCTGCAGGATCAGGCAGCGAGTTGCTAGCCTCAGACTTGTCCTGAAGAGTTAGCGTATGGGATGAGGTTGTTATACTCCCGCTTCCTTGTGATCTCCATGTTGGGGGATTGCTGTGCTGTCTATGGTTATGATGAGTAGATGGAGACCCAACAAATGCACAATTGTTACCCTCAGACTGCCGGCAACTATTGGTGCTGGCATCCGGTAATGTTTCTTGCGATTGGTAATTCCCATGAAAGGCAGCCCAGTTTTTTCTTCTATTGTAATGGCTGCCAGATGTTGTTTTCCCCAAAGGAGATGGAGGACCATAATGCCCACTGGGTGAACCAGCTGAAATCTGACTGTACGAGTTAGGGGGTGTAAATTGTGAAGGACTAGAACCCAGAGACATTGGAGCGAAATTTCCAGGGCTAAAACCAATCCCATTCCCATGCGGGTGAGGCATCATTCGCCTTGTATCTGGGCTGTTCCCAATAACCGATATACCACTTTTGGCATACATACTCATTCCAGACGGGCCTGCCGGAGAATAAAATACATGCAAGTTGTTACTGTCACCGTAACTTCCGTAACTGCTTCCAAGCCCCAACCCGTCATTGTAGCTTCCATGGCTTCCTAAGCTACCGTAACTACCCGGATGCACATATGACATTAGCTGGTAATGTGGGCTGTTTTGCATCACCGCACGATTCCTGCCTGAAATCTACACCAAATGCCAAAACACAGACAATTATTCGTAATTGCAAAACATTCAAACAAGTGTGTAACTGAATTCTTAAGATAGAAATTGCTCACATTGGGAGAAAGACCAGCAGCAAACCAATGACCCCCAGCTGGATGATGGTCCACCTTAACATTCTGAGAAACAAGCTGAACAAAAGTGGACAATGAAAATTAGACGAACATAGAGGAGAAAATGAGAGAATCACAATTAAGATGGTTTGGGCATGTGCGTAGGAGAGACTTCGAGGCCCCGGTGAGAAGGGTAGAAACATTAGAATTAAGAATGCAAATTAAAAGGAGGGGTGGATCTAAAAAATGATTTAAAATATTTAAAATATTTAAATTTGGAAGGAAACAATAAAAAATGATTTAAAATATTTAAATTTGAATGAAGATATGTGTTTCATCGAGCACGATGGCGACATGTGATCCATATAGCCGACCCCACTTAGCGGGATTTTAACGGCTTGTTGTTGTTGTTGTCGTTGTTGTAACCAAAGCAAGAGGTAGGAAAGGTCCTGCATAAGACAACTACTAATAGATGCAACTATTGATGGAGTATCACAAAATAGGTTATTAATATATTCACCCCTCGTATGTCAGAATGATTGCATGATAATAACTATTCATGGTCAGCGCTTGATTCTCACAATGTAGATAATGCATGATTCTCCTTTTTCACAACAAATACAAACAAGTCATCTAGTAGCTATTTACAAAGAAGAACCAAGGACTATTGATTTCATAAAATGAGAATGTAGTTCATTGATATTTGCTCACCATATGAGGGGTCTCCGGAATAGGTTTATAAGGACACGTGAAAGGCTCCCCAGTCAAAAAAGGATGCTTTGAAGCCTAAAACAAAAACATAAATACCAAATGCTTGACATCGTGTAACAAACTCTCAACACAAGCAATCAGCAACATGAAAAAGATTGAATACCAAATGTTTCTGGTAAACTAACCAATCACTGATGACTGATGTATACAATTATTATTATATTATTATTATTATTATTATAAATGTATACAATTATTATTATTATTATTATTATTATTATTATTATTATTATTATTATTATTATTATTATTATTATGTCAATGGTGGTAGATATTCATCAACTTTTTTCTTCTGAAATTTTGGTAATTAGCTCAAAACATTCTTTATATTTATTTATTACAGTTTACACCCTAATGTACTGTATCATGTTTAAGTGTTTAGGGATACATTAAGATGCATTTGTGAAGCTTCTAGATTGGGATATGCACTTCTAAAAAGTTCTGAAAATATTGGAGTTCATACAAACAATTCCAGAGCTTCATACAATTTTTCCATAGGCATCTTGCCACCAGGAAATGAAGACTTCACACTTACGAGTTGACTAAGATATCGATAAAATTTTAAATGGACCAAATGATGTTAGGCAATGTGCCTACATGTCGTTTTTGCGAAAGTAAACGAATCTGGAAATATATCTATTCTTGAATATCACATTCTGCTGAGATTTCCAACAAGGCAATTGCCATCTTGTCAGTGCAACACTTTTCATAGGCAACTCATGATAACGACGTTATAATTCAAGAATTAGCAAGCATTTATGGTGTTAAAATGAATATTTATGTTCTTTATGTTGTGGACTAATATAATACTCAAACGTATCGGAAAAACCATTCCACAGGGTGCCTTAAAATATTGTGGATGTAAGAAAACTAACAAGACCAAAGAAAAGATGAATAATAGGAAGACCAGTAGTTTAATCATATTCAATCACCTGCAAAGGAGACCACCGTTTAGCTGGATCAAATTCAACGAGTCCCCTTAAGAAATCAATCAATGCTAATCGTATTTGACTTTCTGCAAAAATAAACAGTAAGTTAAATAATACAAATCTTGAAGTATTTAACACAGGTATCCTATATCCTCTAGTAGCTTCCTTTTAAGTAAAAAGAATGATGACCTCTAATGACATCTTCCTCCGCCAAATCCTTCTTATAAGGGTACTTTGTGACAATTGCGTCAAGGTTCATATGATTAAAATACTCCTTCCCTATTGAAGGTTTTTTTGATTCCCTCTGAATTCAAAAAAACATAAATACTAAATATTAGATATATAAATTAAAAAACGTAACACTAAAAACCAAAATCAAGAGAAAAGCCACAAGGAGGTTCACTGCAGAGGTTGTACAACATTTTAGCAGGATCCGCAAGGTAAATGCAAAATATAAAGAATGAATGGGCATCAGCAGAAGCTTCTTGCTGGTTAGCATGACTGGAATACCCCTTTTTGGGCAGGAGACTCATGAAACTTCAACAAAAAATAGTCCTAACGTTTTCAGAAAGATATGGTAGAATTTTGAAAAGTTTGATTGAAGTTGCACCAAGTGATCTTCCAGTACATGGAAGTTGGAATGAGGATAGGTTGCGCTGCTACATGGAGAGCAGAAGCTGGGGAAAGAGGGATACTGAAAATTTGGCTAGTACCAGAATGAGGAAAGATGATACATCCCAGGTCTTTGTTTTCAAGTGCGGAAAGCCATTACCGAAGTTGCAAATTTAACTCCCACAATAATAAATAAATAAACTTGGCTGAATTTTCCTTGTGCAAGTCACCGAATTCAAAAAAATTGTCAAATAGTCAGTTGATCAATGAAGGTATAATCTTAAGCAACAGAAAAAAAATGAAATAACACGAGTATAAAATGTAAAAGATGGAAGAATTAACAACATCAATGAATCAGATCAATAGATCACAAGTCTCAAAGTCAATATCCATCGAGTATATATTACCCTAAACTTTGCAAATTAGAAAGATGCAGCTTAAAAACTTGAACTAGCACTCACTGCTGCATATTCTTCTCCAGTCAAAACTTGATACATGCTACAATTACTTTTATGATTCGGGTCTATTTCTGCATGGTTAATGCTCCCAACAAATTTAAAAAACCTGCTCGTGTTTTTGGCCTTCCTTAGAATATAATCGGGAGGTTGTCCCCTACAAAATATATGAGAATGAGTTAATTTAAAAGATAGGTAACAAACGACCCGAGGTATGTTTGCAAAAGGCAGGTTCTCATTTCTTCTCAATTTCCTAAAAGTCGCAGAAGAAATATGATTTCTCTCTATATAGACATTTTTTTCTGATGGAAAATGTACTAAAGGCGTAGAAACATATGAAAACAATTTCATAACTTTATCCATATACATAATTATCAGTTAACCAATTTTCTTTCTAGAGGTAAAAGAAAATATTATACCCCAATATTTTAATCATCCTCTTCAAAAGATCAAACTCTGAAGCTCCTGGAAACAATGGTAAGCCTAGAAATAATTCAGCAACAATGCAGCCAAACGACCACATGTCTATGGCTGTTGTATACCTGTACCAGGTTAAGGTCTCAAAGCATGATATGCATCAGAAAGATTTGAGCATGACAGAGAACTTGGTTGATATGAGAATGGACAATGCATAAAAAAACGAGAGAACAGTCACACAAAAGTGTGCCCTGAAATCTATTTCCTTCAAACGCACACAAGCGGGGTTTCTCCCGATCTCTCCTACATGTGTGTGTGTGTGTGTGTGTGACTATAATGAGAAAGAAAATAGATAGAGGATTGAAACTTCTAGTATAATGTTGCAAAATACAGTGTCACTAACTTAGTAAGAAAACATGTACAGCTGCTGCTCAACCAAGAAAGAACTATGACATCCTTACAAATTGTAGTATTCAGGAAATCGAAAGGGAGGAAAACTACTTGACTTAGACATTATAGGATACTGATATCCGAGAAGAACTTCAGGTGATCTATAGTACCGACTCTGCAAAAAAAAAAAAAAAANGCAAAAAAAAAAAAAAAAAAGATAAAAATTGATACATTACCAACCCAAAACATGTTAGTTTGAAATAAGAGATGTGTTCACCTGTATATAAGAATAAACAGTACGGTCTTCCATGCATGCTGATCCGAAGTCTATGATTTTAATTCCGACTGGCTTTACGCTGTCAATATCATGGCACACTCTAAATATCGAAGATAAAACATATGCAAACAGAATTTAGTAGCTCAAAATCATCATGGTGTATCTGACCTTGTCCACAGAAGAATATTTTCTGGCTTCAGATCACAATGAATTATACCAGCATCTTTCATAAGAGCCAACCCCCGCAATATCTATGACGAAAGAAATAGATCTTATAACACAGTTCTAAGCATCCACCGTCCACAGCCATACCATGGGTAAAACCATCTCAAATTGACATCAACCTGAAAAGAGGAAAACATTACCTGTTTCGAGAATAGCTGCACCACATTCAGTGGCAATCCCCTAAACTGATTCATCTTTATAAGCTCATACCTATCACAAGATTTAAAAGGTAACGCAGACAAGGTCCCTGATTTTGTCAAGAACAATAAAGTCTTTATTCAAAATAAACCACGTCATGAAGCAGCAACTTACAGATTAGTATCAAGCAGCTCAAAAGCGATGCACAGGTGACGTTGATACACAAAATAATCATATATGCGAACAATGTGGTGTTTATCCTCAGGATCAAACTTCTTATTCAACTAGAGAAAAGGAAAAGGCAAATAACTGACAATTTTCTTGGAAACTCTGTAATAAGATAATAATAAATCGAGTTGAAGGGATTTTTACAGCTGTCAAAATAGAAACTTCAACAAGTGCCTGCTGGTAATAAGCAGGTAGGTTTTTGATAATCTTAACAGCAACAAAACTATTTGTCTCAGCAACCCAGCACTTAGCAACCTGGCCAAATGTTCCGTGGCCAAGAACATCCTTGACAACATATCTGCATAAGAATAAGTAGACAGTTAGTCATTTGACAATATCTAATGATATACGTTCCCTGAGATAGCACGAGCTGGAGAAAACAAGTGGTTAAAATATCAGGTGGTAATAACTTTATTATTGAGCGTGAGAAGGTATAGAAGTAGCTTTATCACAATTTATACGAGAATACCCGTCAAATGAGTACATTTTCCTCTCCTTATTTCGTCCATTGCTCATGCAAGATCAGAGATATGACGGAGTAAATAAGAGATAACATAAAGAACTTATACCTGTTAACAATCTCAAAAATATTTCATCCTTCCACCAGAACTTTTTCCACCTTTTCCATCTCTCTTGTCCAGTGAAACAAAATTTCCCAAAAATTTATATATTCATCGCACCATAATTATTTTGCATTGGTACTTTGAGATATAACCATGTTGGCAAGTCCACATTATAAATAAGATTGTCAAAGTGCGCCCTAGTTAAATACTATGGGCATAAACTCTCACAAGAGATATTAGGAGATCATCATCACTTCGTTTGCAAAGTGATTCCATCTCGACTTTTCTCATAAATTTATATTGAATCATTAGTTTCACGTGGATAGCAAAACAAGAGGCATGCACTTTCTCAATTCCTGAAGCATATTGGAGTATCATAAACAAAAGGACAGTGAAAGAAAGAAGCATACCTCTGCTTTGTTTCTGAGTTAACTAGCAAATAGTTGGGCGTAAGAATTAAGTCCGAATTTGCATTATCACAACCATCATTTAACAGTCCAGTGGATGGAGATGTCAAAAACCTCTTTAGATTTGATTCCGTTGAATAATGGAACTGAGGATTGCATATTTGGTATATTTCAACTATATCTTTTGTCAAGCGGGCAACCAACTGCGATGAAGAAAAGAAAAACGTACACGCAGTTGTGGTCAAATAAATTCGGACATCAAGAGGGTTCCTTGCAATAGCAAAGACTACTCAACACTCCAAATAACATAATTGTCATCCAATACGAAAGGGTAAAATAAGAAAAAGAATAGCGAGAGTGAGAGAGAGAGAAAGAAAAACAAAGAGAGAGGGAAATAACCATTTCAAAATGCTTACAGCAGGAAAGCTAAATAGGCTTCTGCAGTCGTCATATAAAGATACAAAATTACAAATAATAGTATTCTAATAGAAGAAAAAGAATAAAATAGACCACTCTTTGCTGGCCTCTTTGAATGTAACAATTCAATAAGTATCGTTTAAATATTAGAACAGTGTACAACCCATTTTTGCCTATTCAATGAATTGTTGGTAGATGGTATGTCCTCTAATAACCTCAAAATAACATTTCTCCCATATGTCTCCATCCACTCCAACAAAATGAAGTGGTAGTTTATCTCTGTATCTGAACAACAGTAGGCTCTTCCTGAAGTCAATCGTCCTCCTTGTGATGATGTTTAATGCTGCCTAAAGAAAGGCCTAAAATTTGCGCTAAAAATGAATATATTTGCAGCAATGGACACCACTTATCAGGTTAGCACCAGGTAATATTGGCATAAATGAAGTTGTACAAGTGTTTGATTAGGCAATAAAGTTCTGGATACACCATACAGCAGTGATCAGTAATTTGCTCAAGTTAACGGGATGCCCACTATAGATGCCGTAAAATGAAGTGCAATCAAATCAATAGAGATGGCAGAATTCACCTACCGGTTTTCTGACTACTACTCTCAAAAGGTGGGGCTTTGCATTATTTTCCGTAATCGACGAATAAGGTCGGAAGGCGAGCGGCTTGGGACGCCAGGATATCAGCCTCGAGGTGGACAAAGATGCTGCGGAGCTTTCACTCGCTTCTGGCTCCTCTTCCTTGGTACCACCAGCACAGGCCTCGTCCATCACCCCCCAACTACAAAACCCCGAGTTTTTTTCTCTCCGGTAAAGCAAGGGCAAACGACTAAAAAAGCAGACGGTCAACCAACGGGACGGTTAAATCTTCCAGCAAAGACGAGGAATTCACCAGAAGATTGCAATCCCATCCTCATTCTCCAGCAAATGGGGCGAGGCTCACCCAAAAGAAAGAACCTTCAAGCCATTGAGAAAAAAGAAGCTAGCATCAGAGGATATTTGATAAGAGACTGACTCGGCCAATTCGATCCAGCTAAGTTCTTCAACGAAGAAGAACCCACAAGGCAGATTTGTTGATGCAATCAAAATTTGGGAACCTTTAGGATTGAATTCGATCAGCTCTTTGTTGTTTGTTTGGATTGGAGATTTTTAACAGGGAGAGAGAATAGCCGCTGTCAAATCCGTACCAAAATGAATGTTTATCGCTCGGTAACACCGTAGAAACAAAGAACCAACGTGTTTATCCACAGTTCCACACCTCATTCTATACAAAACTCAGCTGGAAATTGATTTCGGTCTTAATGACTAATTTTAGCCCAATATAAACAGGCTTGTTCATTGGATCCAAAATCCCATTATAAAAGTTTTCAAGAAAATCTTATTGCACCTTAAATTTTAGCTCTTTTTTTAGTTTACTAGTAGCGAAAAAAAAAAACATGATTGCATAGTTGAAGTCGCAATACTAATAAATATGATTTTTGTCTATTATTTACGAATGTTTGTATCATTTTTTTTTTATTTATGTCTTTACGTTTTACGTGTATATCCCTGTTCCCAAGAATTTTTAGAGTGTTACTATTCACCGCCCCCTATTACTATGTACTGCCTCCCTAAACTATTTTGGTCCTGTCATTTTTTCAAAAAATTCAAAAAATCGTAAAATTCTCTCTAGCAGGCAATTTTTGGCCGGCCGGCGTTTGCGGCGCGCCGACCGGCCAACTATGTAGGCCGAGGCCATTGGTGGCCGCTATATGTGGTCGGCCGTGACCTTGCTCGCCCTACATAGTCGGCCACGACCGAACGAGGCCGTAATCGCCGGGCGGCCGACGGTATTGCGGCTGGTTTCGTCGGTCGGCTAGTTAATTTTTTTTTTAGTTAGTTAATTTTATTTATGAAAAAAATTATATGAGTAGAAATTATTATGTTATATATTGGAATTGATTATCTTATAAATCAGAATTTATTACTATTATTGATGGGTCTACTTCCAGATCTGGAGTAAACCGGTGGATTTGAGCTCAGATCTGCTTGAACCGCCTCTGAATCGTTGCTAGACCGCGAGATACCTGCAAAAACTCAACGCCGGAGGTGTTTCCGGCGTAGAGCCTCCGACGCTCAAGTCAGTATGAGAGTCATGAAGGGATGCTGCGTAGCAGCTATGAGGAGATTGTGGAATGAATGAGAATTAAGGTTTAGGGTTACCTCCACTCCTTTATATAGGAGTAAACACTTACTTGAAGTACCCGAGTACCCCGGGTCGGTGGACCTATAAGGTCTAAAATGCCCTGGTCGATTCATTTCCCCTTGCTGCTGAGTCATCACAAGATTCCTTCTTATCCCTTGGAAGATGTAAAGCTGTAAGTATACTACAAGTATGATGAGTTGCCATCACATATTTGATCTTCGAGGTATAAAGAGTCGGCCTCGAGATCTGAGAGGTCGACTAATGATCATATGAGGATTCGGAGGCTACGCTTGGTCAGTTCTCTCGAGTGGGAGTCGACTTCAGAGAGTCGACTTAGTGAAGTCGACTTCAGGGAGTCGACTTAGAGTATCTGAATGTTCGGAGGTTACGCTCTTGCTGTCCTTCTTATACGGATGTCGACTATTGCAAGTCGATAGATTAGGGTCGACCTGTGAGAGTCGACTGGCCAGATTTTCGCCTCTTACGGTTGTTTTGCATAGAGTCGACTTTACGGGAGTCGATTAAGTATGTCGGTGGGAACATATCGTCTTGTGGACGGTCTGAGCTTGTTATCTTAGTCGTGTAGGGTTCCAGAACCGGTATATGATAGTATGGCTATATCAATTATGTTATAGAATATAATTGAGTACTTCATAAATTATATATTGCAGGTGTCATTCAAAATATTTGGAGAAGACGGTGTTGATTACACAGATGCTTTCACTACAGAGGAACCATTTGATAGTGGTGAAGAAGCTATTACATGAGCAAAAAATATGGCAAATTATTATGGTTTCGAATTGGTCATTTCGAAACACAAATGGAAAGTCGAAGATTTTGAAGTATTCGCAAGGGAAACGTTACAAAGACAGTTTAGGAGATATAGATAAGGCTGCTGCCAAACGTTCGAAAACTAAAGCCTGCAAATGCCCTTTTGAGATAGCAGTCAAACAGGTGGCAAGATCTACATATTGTAGGATCTGTGTAAGTCCTAATGGTAAGAAGGGAATACATAATCATACAATGGTTTGTGTATCCTGAGAGTTATCGGCATATGAGCGGACTTATCGCTTCATCTAAAGATATTGTCTGTGATTTGATGCTCAGGCAAAATCGGCAGTAATTTTGGTTGCGATTTAGGAGAAAACCCCGGTAAACGATGCTACTCGGCAACATGTGTATAACTATAGAGTTCAATTGCGGAGATATAGTTTCGAGGGTTGAGATGTGTCTACCCAGATTCTGCATTTAAATACACAAAACAATTATATAGTTTATACAGTTGTTGATGAGAACACATAGTCGTTGATGTTGGGTTCGCTATACCGTACGGATTAAAATCGCAGTGGAAATTATACAATATAATTATCATTTATCAAATAAATACTTAATCCATAAGTACATATAGCGAATAAAATGATCGGCATCTTTTAAAATCACGTAAAATTACGAATTTTGATTTGTAGAGAAGAGAGACGATGAAGAGGAAATCAATTCCCGGTTATGTGGTTATCACCGTCTTCTTACTCCTTAAGGGATCCAAGTGTCTCCCCTCTAATCGAGTCCACCCATTTGGATTCCGACTCCGAAAATAATTTCTTCGCTAGTAGAAATTTTTCGGAACTCAATTGGTATATGGAATTGAAATTAAAAGAGGATATTTTTTTTTTTTCTTCAAGAACAATTCTTGCAATAATAGGAGAGATAATTTTTCTTTCTTCACTTTCTCAAAGTGCAAGACGTCCTTCTCCATTTTTCATACATCATATATGTACTTCTTTACATTAAAATTTTATGTATAAAAAATGTAATGTTGGGTAGAATATTTTTCATAAAAAATTAAGTCTTGGTAAGACTATTCTTACCCAATTTTATTAATAATAAAAATAAATATAAATATGTAGAGTAGGTAACAACTCCCATCTACAATAACTATTTAAATTTCATTAATATTTAATCTCTAATCTAAATTAAAGATTAATAATAACAAATAATTTATGAAACAATAGAATAAAATCTCCTCCTTTTATAATCATATTATTCTTTGGATTTGAATTTTAAAATCCAACTATTAATTTAGTAATTCCAATAATTACTTAATTAATAACCAAAGCCTAATTAATCAATCCAATTGATTAATTTATTATATTCCTTTAATGGACTTCTAATCAAAATTAGATTTAATTAAATAGTCAAATTATTTAATTAAGTCTTGTCAATTAATCCAACTATTGAAATACCAATTTCACAATAGTCATCATCCAAAATTTGGTGTGACCCTTTTAGGTTCACGATTAACACAAGTAGTGGGTTTACAACTCGTTTGTAAATTAAATTAATCTAATTAATTTATATTCTTAAAATTAACTCCTTAATATCAAGAACCCACAAATCATGGGAACACCTAGCAAGTAGCATGATCATCTAGTGTTAAGTGAAATAGCGAGTAAACATTTTCAATTGCAAGTGCATACATGTAAAATCCTTTCAACAACTAATTTCCCGATTAAATCTTGGACATGGATTTATAAGTCGAAACTCAATTGATTTAATAACTATGATTCTATTTCAAGTTTAGTGATTCCTTTATGAATCCATATTCATCCTGCTTTGGCCAAGGTCTTTGAATCACAAACTATGAAAAACATAGGAAATTCACTTATCCATATAAGTGTCGAATTTTCTGTTGACCACAGATAAACCTCCATACATATTATTACAGTACCCAAAATATCCCTTTTATGATCGTCTAGCAATCAAAGGATAAATCAAAGTAAAGCATAACATGTACAGGATTACTATCATGACTCAAGTTAGAGGATCAGTCATGTACTATTGCAACATGAAAATTCTTCTTCGACAGTTAAGAATTTTCATCGGGCCATGTTCAGTGAACTTGTTATCCAACAAGCACCCGCATATACGCATTTGCGTCCACACGCTAATGTTGATGGAATGCAACATTCTCGTCCGACGAGCATACATCATATGCACAAGTCTTACCGGGTTATTCGATGTCCTGTCTCGAAACACCCATCAACTTGGAACTTATTTAAGATCACAGCCTTAAAGACATGTTCCATGATTGCCATCAAATGCGCAACCATGCCTTATATCTAATAATGATATAAGGACTTTTATCATATGTGCAAATATAAGATAAATGCAAAAGCATAAGATAAGGTTATGCCTCAAAATAATATAATTTCTAATAAATTGTCTTTAAAAGTAGAAAAAGATCCAATCAGATTGGAACGCCGGATATTCTACTCTAATAGTTGACGCATCTCTTCGTGTAGCATCCAAAAGCAGTCAGTTTATTCCAGGCATATTACTGGTACATCGGTATAGATTCGGCGTATAAAACCAACAGATATGCTACTTTATAAATAACAAATTAGTATGAATTTTAATTAGTATGTTTGAGTAAGTTTTTTTATTTTACGTTTTCTCTTGTTGCTCTCATTTCCACATGTACCATATATTGTTGGTGGAAATTGTTAGGATGATGCCGTGCGATAAGAACTTCTTAGTTGCATATGCAATTATCAAGGCCGAGAGCGAGTACAGCTATGACTGGTTTCTACAAAGTTGTGAAATCTGATAGGGTTTGAGGTACATCCTAATAATGCCATTGTCACTGACAGGGAGTTGGGCTTGCTGACTCCTATTCGGAGGAATTTTCCAGAATCTGCCCACTTACTTTGCACGTGGCACATCAACAAGGATGTGGAAGATAGAGTCTATCGACTCTTAGGAAAAAATAGGGGTGGGCACGGTCCGGGATTTGACTTGTCCCGGTACCTATCCCACTTTTATGAATCGGTCTGGGACCGGTCTGGGATGAGGCACCGTCCCAAATGGATCGGTATCGTTTGGGATCGGGACAAAACGGTCCAGGACCGGGACAAAACTGGACAAACATATAAACTAAACCAAAGAGTATTGATTCTATTAAAATTTAAAACAAACAACCAACATATTGATTCCATGATTTCGATTAAAAAAAAAAAACACACCAATTCAAGTATCACTTAGACCAAATTACCAAGAAAATTATATTATAGATTGAATACCAAAATGACATATTGTTAATTTAATTAACTAACTGGTACTATAATACTAATATAAAATATAATAATAATGTATAATATATATATATAGATATATATGTATATAATATTTTGTACGAAAAAAATGAAACGGGACAAACGGGACGGGAAAATTCAGTTTTTTTGCCAACCTCTAGGAAAACAATAAGGACATCGCTCAAAAGTTCGCGCACGACAGGTGCAAGAAGGTTGTCGAAGCGGGCACGGTGAATCTATACCACAAGGCAGTACGTGACATGTATTGACAGTACGCGAAGTTTAAAAAAGTGTTACAATTTGTGGAGAACACATGGTTAGTCCACAAGGAGAAGTTTGTCAAAGCGTGGACGAATTCGGTAACACATTTTGGTAATACAACTTCGTCTATGGTGGAGAGTACCCACGCTGTGTTGAAGCAGTAGCTTAACATGTCTATCGATTCCCTCAATACTGTAATGCCCCATTCGTTTACTAAAATTTTTGGATTTTTATATTATTATTTATTTGCCTTATTTTATTTAATTGTCGATTATGGTATTAATTATCGTCTTATATTGTCTACTTGATATAAAATTGTTATATGGCTAACTTATGTGATTATTATATGTTTATATATTATTTATGTATATTAGAATTATTAAGATTTATTTGATTTGAATTTTAATTTGTTTTGGCGATTTTCGGTTTAATCGCGTAAACCGATTTTAAATCCGTTGTAATTCATTTTCGAGCCGTATCGACCCAATTGACCCAATATTACGACCCATTATTACTATTTGTTCCGACCCAATTGGAGTTAATTATTTCGGCCTTTTCGAATTAATTTTCGGCCCTTTCGGATAAATTAATTCGGCCCATTACAAAAATCTGTCCCTTTGTGCTATAGTTTTGGCCCTCGTAGGTTAAATTAATTTCGGCCCAATGTAAGCCCTTTGAGCCCATTTAGTTAAGCCTAAGTAACCCCTCAAAGCAGCCCTAATTACATCGTCTCCTCCATCGCGAATTTCAGCCCGTCGTCCTCCCAAAACAATCGACTGAGCCACCGTCGTTCAACCACGAACTTCCAATCCCGAACTGCCGTCGCGTGCCTCTGTATCGCGAGCAACTCGCCGCCATCTCACCCCGCGACCTCTGAGTTATGGCCTCCGGCCATCCGACGGCAAGAGCACCAGGCCTAAACGACGGGATTTTCGGCGAGAGCAGCACCAGTCCGGTGAGTTCCAGGCGTCTGAGATCGTGCAACCGAGAGCGGGAAAACGCCGGCGAAGAGCTTCAGTTCCCGACGGCTGAAGAGACCAAGCGCGGCTGTCGAAGGATGACCCTTCGCGACGAGTCGAGCAGCCCTGCCGGCGGACGAGAGCACCCAGCCGTTGCCGTGTAGACCCCGAGCTTTTTCCGGCAACGAGCAGCAGCCGCTCGAGGCTCTTATCGAGCAGCCGTCGGTTTCAATTCCGAGCAGCAGCAGCCCCGATCCTGTTATACGACGAGCAGCGGGGACTTTTCCGACGAACAGCAGCCCTTTCAGGCCCGGGCGAGAAGAGAAGCGGATCGATCCTTTGCCGAGATCCCCGAACAGCCTGTTTTCCACGTCCGGTTACCGGGCTGCTGCCCGGGACTTGTCGACGGTCTCCAGGGGATGTTCGTCAAGCGAACCGAGTCCTCTCTCAGCCGAACAGCCACCAGTCGAGAAGTCTCGAGAAGGTAGATGGCTGAACTCTTTATGTTTTTAATGACTGAGATCCATACCCTCTGTTTTGGTCGAATTATTGTGTTTTATGCCTTGGTTGTTGGTGTTAATTTGATACATTTGGCATGTACTTATGTGTTGGAAGCATGTGTAATTGAAGTGGTGAAACTTCCTATTATGGTATGATTGGTACGATGGAATGAAATTTTGTAGGAATGGAATGAATTGAAGAAGGGAGTGAGTATGAGAATGGAATGAAACATGTTTAGTCATTGATGCGTTTGGTATGCAAAAAGAATAAGACTAAGACTAAAATAGAATGACATTATCATTTTTTATTATAAAAATAAATAAAATCTTTTT
>BKCP01004727.1:741966-786735 GCA_008636005.1 Striga asiatica | reverse complement strand
ACGCACACATGAGATAATCCCACATCCCGCAGCCCTTATTTTCTTTTCTGTGATTTCTCTCGTCGACTTCCCCATCCTCATCGTCCCAAGCCGTCATCTCCTTCATCACCATCGCAGCATCATCGCCATCGCCCTCATCCTCTGAACGTGCAGGCCATCTCCGACCATCTTCTTCGTCGAGTGCCATCGCGTGAGCCTGCGATCTCAGAATCCCGTCCGCCGCTGCTCCCTTCTCCGCGTCGCGCAGCACCATTCCCGACGAACTTCCCCCCCCCCCGGCGACCCCAGCAACGAGCACGTTGCTCCGGCGACCCCAGCAACGAGCACGTTGCTCCTCACACGTTCACCGGCAGCCACTGCCTTCTTCCCCGCGGCCGGCGTTTTACTGGCGACAACCTCGACGAGCAGACAGACGAAGGTCGAGGCCAGCGGCGAGAGAGATGTCCGTGCGATTATTCGATGACGTCGAGCCCCGCCGATTCCTCCCGTTCGCAGCAGTCCACTCGAAGTCCTGTCAATTCTCCTCAGTCGCTCGTCCCATCAAGCAGTGACTGGTTTCCTTCTTTAACAAGCAGTGACCGGTTCGGGCCCGTGCGAGCGAGTTCAGCGTCACCCCGTCGGCCTTCGTTCAGGCCCGAACAGCAAATGCAGCGGCCGTGCGTGAAAAATTGATGGCCGAGAGCGAGCCGGGAGATAATCAGCAAGTAGTCGAGCCCGTTTTCTCCGATCTCCTTCATCAATTCTCGTTATTTTCCCGTAAGAGGTATATTTGGCTGAACTATTTACCTCTGTTTGGCTGAGTTTTGATGCTCTTTTATGCTTGAGTTTCAGTTTGAATACGGACGGATTTCATGTTTTAAAATGTGAAATNCGACCACCGTGAGCCGCCACAGCCCTCCACCGAAGCTGGCCACCGCTGCTCCTCCGCGAGCCCCGCTCAGTCCGCGGCCGTCGTTGCTCCTCCTCGCCGTGAGAAGCCGTCCTCAGCCGCGACTCGCCGTGAGCCAACAGCAACTTCGCAGCGACCCCAGACACGCCGCTGCAGCCCCTCTCGCAAGTCGAGCGTACCCGTCGAACGCCGCCGCTTGCCGCCGCGTAATTGCCGTTTGTTTTTCCTTCGTCCCATTTTCGATCGGTTCCCGAGAACGGTATCTAGTCGAACCCCATCTCGTGTAAATCATATTCATGTTGTCTTCGTTATGTTGAATGCGAGATGTGATTATTTATGTGATAATGTGTTCAATATGAGCTATGTGATAATTATGATTTTATGTGTGTCGTTTAAGTGTTCGAGGATCTCTTCAATTATGAGAAATTGAACGAGACCTCGAAAGTCGTGTAAGTCAGTAGATATTGGAACAAAGTCGGGTCCTTGGTCTTACGAGAAGGCATCGGACGAGAAATTTCATGTTATGAATTAATTGCTAAGTTGTCGAGCATATATACCGCTGTTTTGGTGTTTGAATTTTTAAAAATATCACGCTGTTCGGAATGACTTGAAATTTTGAGGAGTATGCTTCCTTTTCATTGGCAGCCTTTTGTAAAAAGTTCATAATTTTTAGAGGCCTGTAGCTATTTTTGATAAATAGAGTGAATTCTGATCATAATATTGTTTAATTCTTAATAAATTGGTTTGTGATTCAAATGAGCTGAAATTTTAATATGTTATGCCACTGACGTGTTTATGTGCTGTGTTAAATTTTTAGAATTGTTGGACTAAATTTGATATGGCTAATAGTTTAATTGTTGTTTCTTCTGAAAACGGTATGAATTACTATAAATCGGTTTGTATCTGAAAAATTCTGAAACTGGGCTGAGATGCTTATTTTATGTGTATATTCGTGCTGCCTAAAGATGAAAAGTTTTGGAGTTCATTTTAGTGCTGTTTTTATTTATATTCGATAATTGCTGAATCTTGTGTGAATTTTTAAAAATAGCACAGTTAATGTCCAGGGCTGAGATTTTTACATGTTGTCTATACCATGCTGTAGGTTGTGAGGTTAAATTTTCAAGTCCTGATTCATTTATTAGATTCAGATATAAATTCATGTGCGTTTTTGCTGATTTCTTGTAGGAATTTCATAAATTAATGTGCTTTGAGTTTAAAGCTGAAAATTTATGGTTTTACTTATTACTGGGAGATGTAATTTTTTGTAAAATTTCAGAGTCTAAGTCGTAGGGTAGCCTGACCATCTATTTTCATGTGATTAATGTTTACTATTTTCGAAACGTGATTTTGAAATAAAAGTTGGGAATCGACTTGCTTTTCGTTTTGATGTGAGTTTGACTTGGTCAATCTTTAGATGGATTTTTGTGAACTCCCATATGTGGTTTGGTCGAGTTTAGTGTCGAGTCTTAGTGTTCCAACGTCCACAGGACATCACGAACTACTTAGTCGAAACAAGTTCGACTAGGTCTGTTTTGTGTTTTCCGTTTAAAGTCAAGATAGATGTTGATTGTAGCATCTTGACTCAATGTAGGTAATTGAGGAGTCCAGCCTCGACCTACTCCCATTGCTTTGAGTTATTATCAATCCGGAATCCAGGTGGGTTATTCTAAAATTATCTATGCATATGTGTGATTTAAATTGTGATGAAAGTTTGGTGTGATCTATGTATGAAAATGAACATGTAGCCTATCGATGTGAGCTTGATGGCCGTCGATACGGTTGTCCCCGTATGATAAGATACGGTTACCCTGTGAGGTAAATCTCATAAGACCTATGAGAAGGCCGTGTCATTGATGTGGCACGCACTCCCATGTTTCACTGATATGGCATGGCTTAGCTTTGATGAGCATAGATGTACATGAGTGAGTCTTTGATGAGACTATAGTCATTGATGTGGCTAGAGATGTGACATGATTTTATTGTTTATGTTCATGCTGTGACCATACCATTATTATGTTATTCATATGCATAGCGTGAGTACGATAGTTAACTGTACTCACTCCCACCTGCTCGTAACTGATGCAGGTTAAGCAGTCGGCGGGTAACGAGACAAGACGGGTGGTGGTCATGCTTTTATTTATTGCTTATTTATTTGCTTCCGCTCATTTAAGGAACTCATGTTGAGATATTTTGATTATGTCGTTTTGAACTTGGAGTTATGAATTATCTTTATGATTTGGAACTTAATGAATGTTAGTTTGGTTATGACTGATTATTCGTGCATGCTGTCTGTATCTAATATTTTGGCATTTTCGGATAAAAGTTTTTGGTTAAATAAGTAGCGCCCACTAAGTTTTTAATTAAATTGAGATTTGCGAAAAATTTATTGTGATTTTTATTAAATAAAAACGGTAAACCTTTTAAAATAAAGTGGGGCGTTACATAATAAAGCAATAAACTTGAATGAAAGTTCACACAATTGCGGAAGCAAATGTTTCTACAAAACATGAAACTTCAAGAGAGCATCCCGCTCATCCTCCGGAACTCTTTCATTAGTATAAATTGCAGCCATTACTCAAAGGTTTTACAATGTCGACTCCCTCTCCACTACCTTTGATATAATCACCTATATTATCACTTTTCCGACCACAAAATCCCTTGTGGATTTTCTAGTTTTAATCCCCCAAACCAATCTAAGTGTTCCTCCCGAACACTAGGGGTGTTCACGGTCCAGATTGGTCCGGTTTTAGCCCAAACCTTGACCAAACTGGACCTAACGATTATTTTTTTTCTTGTCCATAACCGGACCAGTTTTATTTTTAACCAACCACAATCCAGACCGCATTGGACGGTCCGGTTTGGCAATTAACCGGTTAAATCCAAAATCCTTGTTTTGGGATTAATTTTTATTTTACAATTTTTGGGCCCAAAAGAGATTATTTGAGCCTAGAAATTAAAAAAAACAACAATAATGAAATAAAAATACACAATTCGTCCCATAAGCATAACTATACACATTTCGTGCCATAAATATAAACATACAAAAACGATGAAGATTAAATTATGCAAACTGAACTCAAGCAAGCATTCATTTTTCAGTTAGTTTATACACCTGAAATAATAAGTGCAAAGCAGTCATAGTGAATGTATTGTATTTGTCGGCCATAGTGAATGACTGAATGTGTATATATATATATATATATATATATATATTTGTTATATTTTTTTAATATTTACCGGTCTGGTCCGGTTAAACCAGCGGTTTGCCACAGGTAATCCATTAACCGGACCGGTTATTCTGGATTTTTAAACAAATTAACCACTGGATTTTTTAAGGCTTTTCTAACTGACCATTTAACCGATCCGCGGTCCAGATTGACGGTTTTTTTGGGTTAAAATCGGACTGTGAACACACCTACCGAACACTTAGTTCAACAAAACAATAAAACAACAAAACAATAATACTCACTCTAAGTGATCGAGAACACCCTCCTGATTCACTATTCACTAAATAAAAAGTTAATTCACAGAGAATAATTCGAATGCTAAAAAACAACTCTCCAAGATAATAAAAAAATAATAGGCAAAAATTGCTTTCTGCATCTGCGTCCTAAAGCTTATATGCCGCGCTCAAGTATGGTAAGTCCAAAGAGTCTTTGCCGCCAAGTCTTGTTACACAAGGTAAGTTCCCTTGATTCATTTGTTGCCATCACTTATGGAATGTTTTGACCACGCGATTTGAATTCCTTCACATAGTAAGTGCATCTTGTGGATACTTCATTAATCCTGCACAAATAATAATCAATTTGTTTGAAATTAATTAACCAGTATTAAGGAACTAAATCGAATAGTAACAAAAATACTTCCATCATATATTCGGTCAGCACATATTCTGGGACTGATGAAGGTTCCATCTAGTGTAGACGATTTACTAGCAATTCTAAAAACTTACAATCTCTCCCTTTGGCAGATAAATCAAAAACCTGTTATAACGAACCTGCAAGATGCAAACTTCATAGACCTAAGGCAATTTATGTTGTTCATATGAACAACCACATAATTATACCCTGAAAGAACAATGATTATGAGAACAACATTTATAGTTCAACACACCCACATTCAAAACAACAATAGCCAAAAGTAACCACACATAATTAGGCGTTCATCACCAAAACAAAACAACACATAAACAAGTTTTTCAAAAGCAACACAATTATCCAACAAATGAGTCTATGCAGACTCTTCTTCATCCCCAGACTCGTTGTCTTTTGAACCTTCATCGGATCTAACTTCAGTCTCTTCTTCTGACTCAGAGCCTTCATCTGGATCGGCCTCTTCTTCTTAATGATCAGCAACTTCAACCGTCACCCTCTATGACCCTTTTCTTCCCCTTTGTTGTGTCACCTTCAACCTCTTTCCCTTTTCACCTTTGGATCTCTTTTAGCTTTCTCCACCTTAGTTTGTCTCCCTTCCCCCCCTCCCCCCCCTTTTCGATTTAGGTGGCAAAGGAACTCGTAGCTTCAGAGCACCAATCACCTCCTTGTAGTACCTACGTTGATCAGCCAGCTTCTTTTTAAGGCTAGTAAGAACCGCCACTTGCTGGGTGAGAAACGCACGAAGTTGGAGGGAACATCAGACGCCTTAACCATAGATGGAAGACTAGAAACTTATTTAACACCGACGAGAGCAAGGGGCTTCACAGTAGTGGAGAGCTCGTCACCAACTCGAGGGTCCATCTTAACCCAAGCCTTGATCAAGATAACATATATTGTAACGCCCCACTTTGATTTAACGAAAATCCGCGGCTTTTCAGAAACATCAATTTAATTTTTGAAACTCATTTCAAAACGTTTATGGCGTTGCTCATTTAAAACCAACATCAATCGATATAATCATAACATCAAACATAAAATCCAACTCCCAAAATGGGTTCATAAAATCGTCATTTTCCCAAAACGGGTGTCCATAAAATTTTCACAGTGTTCACGGGGCATCTCCCCAACATTATTCTCACTAATCATGAATTCTCAGTGTTCATAAATAGCAGAAGCAACAAATAATTATCCGGTTATAAAGACCGACTACCACTCGTTCCATTCCGCCATCATGCCCGCCTTGCTCAACCTGAAATGTTAATTTCAGGTGGGAGTGAGCACATATGGAAAAACGATGTGCTCACCACTATGCAATAATCACAATAATATCAACAAGTACAATCGTAGCATGTTATGAATCAATTAAGTATCCCAAATTTTCATCATAAATTCACAGTGTCAAGACTCATGTGCACACCTATACCAATAGACTACTGCCGGTAGATGTATCGAATGCCTTTGCTCAGGCCTTACATCGACTACCTAGCCAGTAGAAGTATCTCCCGCCGGTCGAGCACCGCCCTGGTCTCACAACGGGGAACCGACCGAGTAGAGCCCTGGTCTCTTACCTCCAACCGAGTAAAACCCTAGTCTTACAGGCGTACAGAACCCCACGGGTTTCATTTAATAAATACGGGGGCAACCGTTCAATGGCCGGTACAGCTCACATCGAAGGCTACATGATTCGCATGCATATATTGATCATACCACATGTAAGGCAACAATTTATTGCATAGCAAATTTCAAATAAAACCCACCTGGATGGAAGCAACAGATATCACGAAAATACGAGCAGGTTGAGAGCTCGGCTCGTCAAACACCTACAATAATTAAGAGGCCCTATCAAGAACTATCCGACCCATGCTCTAACTAACTCATGACATTTACGATTCATATCCAAAAACACTTATATCAATTCAGCCCAAAAACGATGTGCTCAATTATCTACAACTTTGCTGAAGACTTTATTGGCAAATAATGATGTTATCAATGAGTTTAAACACGAAACATTCAATTAATAAACTCTGCCCGAAACCAATTCATGTTACAAACAACACTTAATTTATTACCCCCTAATTCATGCTACAGACCTTCAAATGAAATAATTTAAAAACCCATGGACAGCCAAGAAGTAAGGCTACATTGCTCATGAAGACCACTTTTCAGTTTGAGCACATATAGACATCGAAAACAAGCCATACACAAAATAAACACATGCTGCCGGATTTTCAGTTTGAGCACATATAGACATTGAAAACTGCTTGCGCGAAATAAAATAAAATTATCGAGCTCAAAAAAATAAATTCGGAAATAAAATAAATAATAATAATAATCTCCAAATAATCCGGAACAAATGGGGCGCTACAATCTACCCACCTTAAAATGAATTCCGACCTCGGAATTCGAAAAAAAAAAGAAAACTAACGAACTAAAAGAATACAAAGGGATTCATAACGAGAAAGTTAGGAATCTCCTCCTAATCTCGGCCTCCTTCACCCAAGTCATCCCAAACTCGCCATGTCGGTTTCACTGCACCTTCACAATGCTCACTGCCCGGTTCCTCATTTGATGGAACCTCTGGTCCAAAATGGCCACCGGTACCTGCTCATAGGTGAGGTCTCGCTCGACCCACAGTTCGCCGAATTCCACCACGTGGTCCGAGTCATGCACATATATGTGCAACATCGAGACATGAAATACATCATGCACCGCTGATAACTCCGGTGGTAAAGCTAGCGATAAGCCAAGTCCCCGACTCGAGTAAGGATCTCTAAGGACTAACCGCACACGACAGCGGATCCACATTTACCCCAAACTAAGGTATACCTCACCTCTAGTCATACGAAAGGGGAGACTCGATTGGTACCATCAAGATACTCGCGCGATACACAAAAACACAAAACGACCCACCCAAGGTGAGAAATCACAAAACGCAACACACAACATGCACACATGACCTCAACAGGTCTCATAGTGCCTCGATCGTGAGATCATCGGTCAAACAATCGTGGTCGACACGTGGAGTTGAGTTTCAGCATGGTGCCCGGGTCACGTTGAAAAGTTACCCACAATCTCAACACACCCGTGACTTCTTGCCGAAGTGATTGTCACGGTAACTGTGCAACCATGTACGCAGTATAGCCCCGCTATACTTATACTTACAACACACGATTCTACGACTCCAACTTAGCCCCTCATGGATCTGTTTGCTGGCAACACAAGTCCCCTATCTCGCCATCTCGAGAAAACCTTGCAGATGCATAGGAAACCTATCGACTACACTTCCTTATCAAAACCATCGATCAACGATGCAAACGTGGTTCGGTGGAACTTGGAACTCTCGGTGGTCAAACCATCCAAAAGAAAAATATCATGGATGGTTGATTTTTTTTTAATGCACTGTCCTCCGAGACGCGACACGCTCACAGGCGCTGCATATGCGTGGCGCCAGGACGCTCATGTGCACCTGTTTAGAGACCAGCTGCAAGGTCAAGGTTTGGCCGATCATGCTGGCATGGGAATTCAGTGTGTTCGGTGATGGCAGCTGCAGCTTGCGTGTAAGTCAACGATCAGCCGCGCGCAAGCCTATCGTGTATCAGCACGGGCGTACACGCTTGACCACCACTTCGTGGCTACACCCTGTCAGGGTCGGTTTTCGGTTCAAGGTTTCGACAAGAAAATTTAATCCATGGTTTTTCTCAATACGAATTTTTTTTTTTACTTGGGATTTCACATAGGCTAAGGCAATAGCAAGAGAAGGGTTTTTCCACAAAATGTGTACAAATAGAGTTCATTCCAAACAAGTTTTTTGGTTTTTCATGAATTCAAAAGTTTCAACCTAACGCCCCACTTTTATTTGCCGAAAATCAGAATAAATTTTTCAAATTTATTTCGAAGCACCTGAGGCGTTACCCCTTTTTAAATCGAACTTCAATACTAACCAATTTTTCAATACTCGATCAATCATCAAAACTCAATCATCAATCATCATCAATAATACTAACTCCCAAAAACGGGTTTTCCAAAATTTCATAAATCATCACCAAAATCGGGTTCCAACAATATTCATAAATTCTAAGGAGCATCTCCTTAACATTATTCAGTCATAAAATTCGAAATTCATAAAAACAATAATACCCCAAGTTCATAATCATAAAACCAGTTCATAAATGCGGAAGCATAAAAAATAATAAGGCCAGTTTTATAGACCGACCACCACTCGCTCTACTCCACCGTCGTACCTGCCTCGCTTAACCTGAAACGTGAATTTCAGGTGGGGATGAGCACAGTTGGAAAAAGTAGTGGTCACCACTATGCAGTAAACATTTTTCGTAATAATGAAACAGTAATCAATAATCAAGAAGGTATGGTCTCAGCATGTATACGAATCAATTAATTATCCTAATCTCCTATCAATCATATCAATAATAGACTCATGTGCACACCTATACCAATAGACTACTGCGGGTAGATGTATCGAAGGCCCTCGCTCGGGTCATGCTTCGAATGCCCCATGGGCTCTACATCTATGCCCTCTGGTCCTACACACCGAATCGCCCCACGGGCTTCTATCGATGCCCGGTCAGTAGGAGTAACTCGCCGGCCAAGGCCTCACCTTGGTCTTACCAACGGGGTTCGTCCAGCACAGGGACCTTTAACCCAGGTCTTACGGCTCAAAATGTGTCCAGCACAGGGACCTTTAACCCAGGTCTTACGGCTCACAATAATAAGGAGACTACCCAACGGGTACGTTCTATAGCTACGGGGATAACCGTTCGACGGTCGGTACAGCTCACATCGAAGGCTACATGTTCCACATGCATACTTGATCATACCAAGAATTTAAAACAGTAATAACATTTACAGCATAGACAATTTTACATTAAACCCACCCACCTGGATATAGCATGAGGTTTAGCCAAACACAGAGTTGAAGGAATTATGGCGCAAGTTCAGCTCGAGGAACCTACAATAATTATAATAGCCTTTCACTGACTATCCAATATAAAAAAATACCACACAAGGCACATATACTTAGTCGAAATCATATCGACTAAGCGACTCGTGGATTCCTTGACCGAGTTAAGTACTATGGAGTGACTACTAAACCTGGACACAACTCATATACCTCAAGTATTTCATATAAAACATGCAAACATTAAATAAATCCTATCCGAACCTAACCAACCGATAACCGAACATTAAGACTCCAAAATAAACAAAATTCAGAATCAGGAGTTAGGCTCAGCCATTCAAGCTGAAACTTTACCACATTATAAAAAATGAAAAAATACATAAACTCAGCAAGTTTCAGCCCTAAATTCATCCGGGAACATTTTTAAATGATTTAAGCAAAAACAACACCAAAATCAGCATTTAATAGTTCACAAAGCTACACTTATAATTTTAATCTGAAATTTTTACACACCCTATACCATCATAAAATAACAGGTTCCTGATAGTTTCAGCTCAAAACTCCAAGTGTACAATTTTTAATGCTTTTTACAAGTTTCTGCTCAGAAACCGTTTTAACCATTTGAACTCCAAAAACTCAGAAATAAAATCAGGGGCTTGGCACACATATTCCACATACTCAGAGGCACAACATATAAAAAATTCAGCTGAAACGGATAACAAATCGATTTATGGTGAATTTATTACGGTTCAGCAACATGCTCGGTTTAGAAAAATCGTATCTCTCAAATTATAGCTCGAAACGACTTCAAACCAAAAATAACAAATCAAGGACAACTCCAAGTACCTATAACTCTAGGATTTCCATGAAAAGAACCACATATATTCAGTTCGACAATTTTTCAAAGTGACGGCAATCACTATGATATCCAATTCGCAAGTATATAACACAATTTTCATAATCCTCATTCAATAACAACACATCATCATATACTAGCACATATGATTCGAGATATCACGTCAAACGAACACATTCACATAATCGAGCACATAATATCACGCAAAAATAAACGAGACGGGTCAAGCCTTGTACTGTTCTCGGGAATCGAACAAAAACGGAGCGAAAGGTTGACGGGCTCGATCACGCAACACGTCTCACGAGAGGATAGCGGCTCAATCGCGGCGGCCTGAATGTGTGACTGTGGCGGAGCAGTGGCGGCTCGACAAATGGCGGGTGGCTGCTCGTAGAAGGCTCCGACGATTGTTCACGAAAAAGAGGCGGGATTTGCAGGCTTCCGCGGAGAAGACGAACTTGTCGGAAGAATTCGTCGGGGTCGCTATTGGGATGTTCGCCGGCCTTCACGTAAAGGAGCAGGTCGCGATGTCGAGTTGCTGCAGAGATGGAGGAGGGCTCGCGAAGGTGAGGTCGCCGGAATTCGCAGGTCGTGGCGGGTCTCGCGAGGGATGATACCACTGATGCTCGCCGGAGTTCGTTGTTTGCCTGCGGTGGCGTGAGGGATGCAAGTCGCCGGCGGCGCGACGGCGAGAGGGGATGGTGAGGGCGCGAGTTGCTGCTCGTCGGAAAACTGGTTCTTCGCAAGGGATGGTGGCGGGATGGATTTGCAGCGATGAGGGTGAATGGATGATTATGCGATGACGGGATTTGGGGATGAGGCGGGAAGGAGAAATCACAAGGTCGTGGGAGCAGATTTTGATGAACGCGATTTATCCCTTCTGTGAAGAGGAAGAACGCAAACAGAGAGACAAAAATAAAAAGCTGCGGGATTGATATGACAACGAGAGCGCACAAATTTTAAGGGGTGAGATTAGGGTTAATTAATCCTTTCTTAACCCTCAAGACATAAACCACAAATGGGCGAACCGGGTCAGGGCTGAATACGGTTCATCGGGCTCGCGGGTTCAAAGAAACGATTCGGCCTAGCTCTCGGGCTCAGCTTTTGTTTTCCTCGGGCCCGATAGATTAAATCGTATCGGCTCGTAAATTAAATCGCACGATAAATACATAACCGGATATAATATAATTTTTTATAATACACACAAATTAAATTTTAAAATAATAATAATAATAATAGTAAAAATACAAATACACATTTTTAATTAAATAATAACATTTAGGCAATTAGGCAATTAAATAATATTTAGACGATTAGGCAATTTGACAAATAAATCACATTCGACAATTAATAATTTATAGCATTTCTAATAATAATAATAATAATAATAATAGTAATAATAATAATAATAATAAATAATTCTCAAAAATTCAACAATCAAACGGAGCATTACAATCTATCCTCCTTAAAACATTTCCGTCCTCGGAAATGCGAAAGAACACACATAAAAAAGGAACGTCAGACTCGAACGGGAATTTCCAATCACGAGGTCCGGCATCACTCTCCGGAACTCGATTCCGTTTCCATGAGTCCTATCGCCTTCTACTCGAAGGCATGTACTCACATACAGGAACCAATCCGACTCGCCCTATGCTCATATGTTTACCTTCTTGCTTGGGAGGGTGATCAGTCCTGCCCGAGCTCAGGTGTACATCTTTTTTGCAAGGAACCCAGTTCGGTTTAGCCTATACTCATGAATATCAACGACTTGCTTCGTACCTAACGACACACAAGTCCTCCACAGGTCGTTCGGTGTATTGTCAGCGTATTCCGACTACCTCACCATCAAGGTGGACACGTGACGCCAAGTTTCAGTCTCGTATCCGAGTCACACTGACAACTTGCTCACGATTTCATCACGGCCGTGTCTCTCTATCAGAGACACCATTAAGCTCATACTCTCATGATATCGACTCCACGAGTCAAACACAACCCTTATGCACAAACATAATGCTTGACCCAAAGCAACTCAACATTCCCAATTTGCCGACTCGAGAAACTCCCAAGTAAGGCATAGGGACTCATCGCTTACACTCCTTAATCAGAAATCATCGATTAAGGATTTATACACATCTTAGTGGAACTTGGGGCTCTCGGTTCAAGGATCGGGGTAACATAAATAGCTCAGCAAAAACTGGTCGATCAACGAAATGAATCGGAGGTTCGGGGTTAGTGTACTGTCACCCAAGAGGCGGCACGCTCGCTGGCGCTGCATAAGCGGGGCGCTGGGACGCGTGCGTACCCACCTACTCGGAGACCAGCTGTAAGGTCGAGGCTTGGCCACACACGCTGGCCTGGGGAGTTTGTGCGTTCAGTGATGGCGGGTGCAGTTCGCATGCGAGTCAATGGTTGGCCGCGCGCAAGCCTCCTGTCCCTCAACACGGTCATGCGTGCTCGGCCACCACTTCGCGTGGCTACACCCAGTCAGGGTCGGCGTTTGGTCCAAGTTTTCACAAGAAGTTACAATTCAAGGCTAACAAAAACAAAGGTGTTTTACTAAATTTCAAAACTTTTGGGGTCAACAAAACAACATATATTTTAGGTATTCCACCATTTCAAAGTTCAAGGGTTTCCGAAAATAGAAAGGTATAAGTCCGAGTTCCAAGTCCACTTACTCGGTTAGCTAATCGTGTCAGCAGTCCTAAACGAGCGCAACTCACTTCCCAATCTTCACACTTTGGAATTTGAATGCGAAGTTCCTCCCGGGATTCCGAAAAGGAGGAAAAGAACAAAAATTTTACGATGAACAAAATTTAGAATAAGGACGGGTCCGCACTACGCGATGTGCTTGCTCCGGACTCGTCTATCCTCCTTAAAAGATTTCTGCATAATCCTTTAAGGTGGAAAAGCACTCCATCTCGATAATAGCAGGAGATAACACAAAAGCACATATAGGCGGCGATCTCGGCTCGTCAAGCACCTTCATTAAGTCCAGATGCTATAATCAACATCTACTAGACTTAAATGGAATTCACAATTATACTCAGCCGAACTTAATTCGACTAAGTTGTTCGTGAAGTCCTGTAGACGTTGGAACACTTAAACTCGACATTAAGACTCAACCAAATACACATGGGAGTTCACATAATCCAAAACAAACATTGACCAAGTCAAACACTTAAATAACTGGAAAACGAGTCGATTCACTGTTTTTATTGCAAAAGCCATATATTTAAAAATACTAGATTTTAATCACAAAATTAGGTTGGTCAGGTTATCATACGAATTTAACTCTGAAATTTTTACCAAAATTCCACCTCACAAAATTAAGCAATACCACAAATTTTCAGCCCCAAACTCAAATTGTGCTATTTTATAAAATTCGAGCAAGATTATGGCAAAAACGAGCATAAATTAGCAAGTAGATTAAATGAATGAACTAACCTATGAAATTTTTATACCATAGACTACAGCATGAGAGTGGCAACATGTCAAAATTTCAGCCTGGACATTAACTGTACGAATTTTAAAAATTCCTACAAATTTCAGCAGATATCGAATTGCAGTTAAAACCAAACCAAATTGAACTCCGAAAATTCCTATCTTTTAACAGCATAAAAAAAAGCACATAAAACAAGTACTCCAACCAAGTTTCAGGCCTTGAAAAATTACGAAATTTTAGCACAAGTCGGATGGTCAACAGAAGACAAGACCCTCAAAATTTCAAGGCAAATGGAGCAGTACATAATTTTTAATAATTCCAACACTGAAACAGTAGTTATTATGCATAATAAAGTTCAACAATTTATCTACGACTCGATTTACTACGAATTCATCCAAAGTCTTCGCCATAAGACTAAGGACGGTACAACGTTCCAATCCACAACGACTATATCACGAATCGACGAGGTCTCATTCGATTTCTGAAAATCGAAGAGATCGTCTACTTATATTCAATATATATTTAAACCAATTTCAAACTCATAAACACAAAATTAACATAGGCATATTCACATCTGATGGTCTTAATAACCATAGTTACAGACCTCCGAATATCCCACACTTGAGACTTCTTCGGTTGTCTGCACCCTTCGTTTAAGCCTTCTCCTTTCGAGATAGCTCGCGAATGGTCCTCTTCCGAAGACACCAAAATACATCGAGGGGACTGTTATACACAGGACTCAGCTCGATAACATTATATCGAATTTCTAAACAAACAAAACCTCAAGTTAGAACTTAACTCTATATCGCTAGAGTTTAAATTCATACAACTAAGGTTCGCCACTCATCTAGAGTTCCAGAACGTTTAAAAGTAGGAGGATAAATTCCTAAGCCCCGGTTTCATTTCAGTAATCAATAACCAATCAATGCACAATAATCTTAAATCATTCAGGTACTCATACCTAAGCTGGCGCGGCACGACGAGAGCGAGTGGTCATAACTTACATCACATATTTTCACAGAGTTCACATAATTCAAGTATACCAGTCTACAGAAACGCAGACTGGCTCTGATACCAAACTGTAACGCCCCACTTTTATTTGTCGAAAATCAGAATAAATTTTTCAAATTTATTTCGAAGCACCTGAGTCGTTTCCCCTTTTTAAATCGAACTTCAATACTAACCAATTTTTCAATACTCTATCAATCATCAAACTCAATCATCAATCATCATCAATTGTACTAACTCCCAAAAACGGGTTTTCCAAAATTTCATAAATCATCACCCAAACCGGGTTCCAACAATATTCATAAATTCTAAGGAGCATCTCCTTAACATTATTCAGTCATAAAATCGAATTCATAAAAACAATAATACCCCAAGTTCATAATCATAAAACCAGTTCATAAATGCGGAAGCATAACAAATAATAAGGCCAGTCTTATAGACCGACCACCACTCGCTCTACTCCACCGTCGTACCTGCCTCGCTTAACCTGAAACGTGAATTTCAAGTGGGGATGAGCACAGTTGGAAAAAGTAGTGCTCACCACTATGCAGTAAACATTATTCGTAATAATGAAACAGTAATTAATAATCAAGAAGGTATGGTCTTTGCATGTATACGAATCAATTAATTATCCCAATCTCCTATCAATCATATGAATAATAGACTCATGTGCACACCTATACCAATAGACTACTGCCGGTAGATGTTTTGAAGGCCCTCGCTCAGGTCATGCTTCGAATGCCCCATGGGCTCTACATCTATGCCCTCCGGTCCTACACACCGAATCGCCCCACGGGCTTCCATCGATGCCCGGTCAGTAGGAGTAACCCGCTGGCTAAGGCCTCACCTTGGTCTTACTAACGGGGTTCGTCCAGCACAGGGACCTTTAACCCAGGTCTTACGGCTCAAAATGTGTCCAGCACAGGGACCTTTAACCTAGGTCTTACGGCTCACAATAATAAGGAGACTACCCAACGGGTACGTTCTATAGCTACGGGGATAACCGTTCGACGGCCGGTACAGCTCACATCGAAGGCTACATGTTCCACATGCATACTTGATCATACCAAAAATTTAAAACAGTAATAACATTTACAGCATAGATAATTTTACATTAAACCCACCCACCTGGATATAGCATGAGGTTTAGCCAAACACAGAGTTGAAGGAATTATGGCGCAAGTTCAGCTCGAGGAACCTACAATAATTATTATAGCCTTTCACCGACTATCCAATATAAAAAAAAAATACCACACAAGGCACATATACTTAGTCGAAATCATATCGACTAAGCGACTCGTGGATTCCTTGACCGAGTTAAGTACTATGGAGTGACTACTAGACCTGGACACAACTCATATACCTCAAATATTTCACATAAAACATGCAAACATTAAATAAATCCTATCCGAACCTAACCAACCGATAACCGAACATTAAGACTCCAAAATAAACAAAATTCAGAATCAGGAGTTAGGCTCAGCCATTCAACCTGAAACTTTACCACATTATAAAACATGCAAAAACACATAAACTCAGCAAGTTGCAGCCCTAAATTCATCCGGGAACATTTTTAAATGATTTAAGCAAAAACAGCACCAAAATCAGCATTTAATAGTTCACAAAGCTACAATTCTAATTTTAATCTGAAATTTTTAAACACCCTATACCATCATAAAATAACAGGTTACTGAAAGTTTCAGCTCAAAACTCCAAGTGTACGATTTTTAATGATTTTTAAAAGTTTCTGCTCAGAAACCGTTTTAACCATTTGAACTCCAAAAACTCAGAAATAAAATCAAGGGCTTGGCACACATATTCCACACACTCAGCCGCACAACATATAAAAAATTCAGCTCATACGGATAACAAATCGATTTATGGTGAATTTATTACGGTTCAGCAGCATGCACGGTTTAGGAAAATCGTATCTCTCAAATTATAACTCGAAATGACTTCAAACCAAAACTAACAAATCAAGGACAACTCCAAGTACCTATAATTCCATAATTTCCACGAAAAGAACCACATATATTCAGTTCGACAATTTTTCAAAGTGACGGCAATCACTTTGATATCCAATTCGCAAGTATATAACACAATTTTCATAATCCTCATTCAATAACAACACATCATCATATACTAGCACATATGATTCGAGATATCACGTCAAACGAACACATTCACATAATTGAGCACATAATATCACGCAAAAATAAACGAGACGGGTCAAGCCTTGTACCGTTCTCGTGAATCGAACGGAAACGGAGCGAAAGGTTGAGGGGCTCGATCACGCAACACGTCTCACGAGAGGACAGCGGCTCAATCGCGGCGGCCTGAATGTGTGACTGTGGCGGAGCAGCGACGGCTCGACAAATGGTGGGTGGCTGCTCGTAGAAGGCCCCGGCGATTGTTCACGAAACAGAGGCGGGATTTGCAGGCTTCCGCGGAGAAGACGAACTTGTCGGAGGAATTCGTCGGGGTCGCTGTTGGGATGTTCGCTGGCCTTCACGTAAAGGAGCAGGTCGCGATGTCGAGTTGCTGCAGAGATGGAGGAGGGCTCGCGAAGGTGAGGTCGCCGGAATTTGCAGGTCGTGGCGGGTCTCGCGAGGGATGATACCACTGATGCTCGCCGGAGTTCGCTGTTTGCCTGCGGTGGCGTGAGAGATGCATGTCGCCGGCGGCGCGACGGCGAGAGGGGATGGTGAGGGCGCGAGTTGCTGCTCGCCGGAAAACTGGTTCTTCGCAAGGGATGGTGGCGGGATGGATTTGCAGCGATGAGGGTGAAGGGATGATGATGCGATGACGGGATTTGGGGATGAGGTGGGAAGGAGAAATCACAAGGTCGTGGGAGCAGATTTTGATGAACGGGATTTATCCCTTCTGTGACGAGGAAGAACGCAAACAGAGAGACAAAAATAAAAAGCTGCGGGATTGATATTTGAGGAAGACAACGAGAGCGCACAAATTTTAAGGGGTGAGATTAGGGTTAATTAATCCTTTCTTAACCCTACAAATGGGCGAACCGGGTCGGGGATGGATACGGTTCATCAGGCTCGCGGGTTCAAAGAAACGATTCGGCCTAGCTCTCGGGCTCAGCTTTCGTTTTCCTCGGGCCCGATAGATTAAATCATATCGGCTCGTAAATTAAATCTCACGATAAATACATAACCGGATATAATATAATTTTTTATAATACACACAAATTAAATTTTAAAATAATAATAATAATATTAGTAAAAATACAAATACACATTTTTAATTAAATAATAACATTTAGGCAATTAGGAAATTAAATAATATTTAGACGATTAGGCAATTTGACAAATAAATCACATTCGACAATTAATAATTTATAGCATTTCAATAAATAATAATAATAATAACAATTAAATATAAATAATAATAATAATAATAATAATAATAATAAAAAAAAAATAAATAAATAAATAAATAATTCTAAAAAATTCAACAATCAAACGGGGCATTACATTCAAGGTTTAAAAATAACAGGGTATAAAACCGAGTTCCAAGTCCACTACCTTATTCCAACAACACACTCTAACACTCAACAAGACCCAACGCTAGAGATAGGCAAAAATCCTCAAAGGAAAATCTAATGCGGCTTCTTCCGAGACACTCGCTAGCTAGCTCACTTTGGCTCTTCCGATTAACACCGTCGGCTGTCACATCAGCTCTTCCTCCGGTAGCTAATCGTGCCAGCAGTTCTGAACGAGCTCCACTCATCTGCACTGCCCAGAGTTTCACTCCTCAAGGTCTAGGCGAGAGGCTTCTTTCATCGAAATGACCTCAATCACGTCTTCGGGTATTTCCGCTACGTCTCGGCGTTCTTAGAGATAGACTACTACGTCACTGCAGAATTACAACCAGACATTTTGTCGCAGCCGCCATTGCGGTACTTAGCACGAAAAGAATCACTATTCGACTGCAGATATTCTCGTCGGGTTCTAGAGTCCGTTTTGATACGTCGACTCCTCGATCTTTGGCTGACGGTACCTCGGTCTTGAATCGGTTTTCAATGATTTTGCAGTTGCCCTCAGTTGATTGAACAGGTCTTCACCTCGTGATAGTAGTTGATCATCCTGCATCGTCCATCGGTTAGGTTTACGGTTGTCGATGTGCAACATTCTTTGCCATGAAACAGATCGGCTCCTCCGGTGTTCAGGTTGGTTGTAACTCGCCTTGCTCGTTTGGTGGCTTTCTTTGTTGTTCCTCCAGACTACTCCTAGGTGCACCCAGATGATTGGTGCGTCTCAGAAATGGTCCGATTCATCCTCGATAACGATAAAAATCAATTGGTTTGGATGAATGGAATACCCAAACCCAACTAAAAGAATGATATAAGACAAGCAGAGAGTTGGAAACACTTGTTTTAATTAGTACATCAGGTCATAAAACTTGATCTCGAAACTCCAAGCGAACAAGAAAACAAAGACAAGGGTTTTCAAAGATTTTACAATAGTTCAAGGAAGTGAAAGATTTCTCCAAAAGGCCAAAAAGAAAAATTAAAGATCGAAAACTTGCCAAGTTACAACGAAATGCAAGTTCAAGAATACAGGCGGCTCTATGTCTCACAGTGCACATGCTCCAGGCTCAACTACTCTTCTTAAAAGATCCTTCAATCCTTTAAGGTAAGACACCTTCCCCGCATTAGTTGACGACTACCGATGAGGGAAAATTATTTCCAATGCGACATACGATTTAATCACAACAAGATAAATGACCGTCGCTGGCTTCCAGGTCAAGATACCATAGTGGCTTGCGCTGACCTTTGCGTTCTCGAGTGCACGGACTTGGAGTTATTGCAAACAAAAATCACAAACGTTGCGACAAATAAGGTTTAGCAGAAAACAAATATGTTTATCCTTATTCGTAAACAAAGTCTCCAAACTAAGTTAGTTCCAAGCATTAAATAAAAGAATTGCACAAAAATTGAAAGATAAAACACGGATAATTGAAAGATTAATAGACAACACACGATCTCGATTTTCCGGTCAGGTGTCCACTCCTTGCTCAGTTCATCCTCGTCCTAGGTGAGAGCATACTCACGGGATTCTCCCTCTGTATTAACCAAATGTCGAGCAGAAGAGTTCATCCACGTGAGGATTCAACCACATTCGCCCATGCAATCACACAGCTCCAAGGCAAAAGAAATCACTATTCGACTGCAGATATTCTCGTCGGGTTCCAGAGTCCATTTTGATACGTCGACTCCTCGATCTTTGGCTGACGGTACCTCAGTCTTGAATCGGTTTTCAATGATTTTGTAGTTGCCTTAAGTTGATTGAACAGGTCTTCACCTCATGATAGTAGTTGATCATCCTGCATCGTTCATCGGTTAGGTTTACAGTTGTCGATGTGCAGCATTCTTTGTCATGAAATAGATCGGCTCCTCCGGTGTTCAGGTTTGTTGTAACTCGTCTTGCTCGTCTGGTGGCTTTCTTTGTTGTCCCTCTGGACTACTCCTAGGTGCACCTAGATGATTGGTGCGTCTCAGAAATGGTCCAATTCGTCCTCGATAACGATAAAAATCAATTGGTTTGGATGAATGGAATACCCAAACCCAACTAAAAAAGAATGATATAAGACAAGTAGAGAGCTGGAAACACTTGTTTTAATTAGTACATCAGGTCATAAAACTTGATCTCGAAACTCCAAGCGAACAAGAAAACAAAGACAAGGGTTTTCAAAGGTTTTACAAAAGTTCAAGGAAGTGAAAGATTTCTCCAAAAGGCCAAAAAGAAAAATTAAAGATCGAAAACTTGCCAAGTTACAACGAAATGCAAGTTTAAGAATACAGGCGGCTCTATGTCTCACAGTGCACATGCTCCAGGCTCGACTACTCTCCTTAAAAGATCTTTCATAATCATTTAAGGTAAGACACCTTCCCCGCGTTAGTCGACGACTCCCGATGAGGGAAAATTATTTCCAATGCGACATACGATTTAATCACAACAAGATAAATGACCGTCACTGGCTTCCAGATCAAGGTACCATAGTGGCTTGCGCCGGCCTTTGCGTTCTCGAGTGCACGGACTTGGAGTTATTGCAAACAAAAATCACAAACCTTGCGACAAATAAGGTTTAGCAGAAAACAAATATGCTTATCCTTATTCGTACACAAAGTCTCCAAACAAAGTTAGTTACAAGCATTAAATACAAGAATTGCACAACAATTGAAAGATAAAACACGGATAATGGAAAGATTAATAGACATACACGATCTTGATTTCCCGGTCAGTTGTCCACTCATTGCTCAGTTCATCCTCGTCCTAGGTGAGAGCATACTCACGAGATTCTCCCTCTGTATTAACCAAATGTCTAGCAGAAGAGTTCATCCACGTGAGGATTCAACCACATTCGTCCAGCGTTGATCCTCTCTGGTGTAGGTCACCAATCTCCTTCTCCATGCAATCACACAGCTCTAAGGAAAATATTCCTCGGTGTTGATTCTCCTTCATTCGCACCTGAAATGAAACGGCATGATCCTCTTTTGGCCTCAATGCCAGTACCCGGTATAGCGAACGATAACAGAATGGTCGAGTTAGGACTATGCGTAAAAAGTACGCTGGATCCTCTTGAGTTTACAGAGTCATTCCGTCAAACTGTCAGCCTTCGCGGTCAACGTTCATAACCCACAGAATAAGAAGTAGTCCTCGCTTTCCTCGAGATTTCGCCATCCTCGAGAATCACGTTGGCAATGCCTAATCAGTCATCAAAACTCTTGGTTTCAAATGACAACACATTCGAAGCACTAAATTCCAATCCTCACACTCCACTGATTGGATTCCACCACGCCTCCTCTGGTCCACTTGTCAACTGCCCCAGACGTTCGAATGGTCCCGCACATTTGGGACCTCTCGGTTGTCTAATCTCGATAAGGCATCCTGACGTCGGTCACTAGAAAGCTATGGTGTATTAACGCAAATCTCGTCTATCGAGGAGATAGCTCGCACAAGGTGCCAGTTCGAAACTTATAGAGAGAAAATTTATAGGGTCATAACTAAACACTAGAATTCGAATTATAACAAAGGTGGATCGATTTTCTAAGCCCCATACAAGATAAACAAAATAACAAAACTCATACCTCGAGCTGGCGCGGCGAGACGAAAGCGAGTGGTCAAATGGTCATTAAATACACTAACACTAGAGATAGTCTACAGAAACGCAGACTAACTCTGATACCATACTGTAATGCGCCGTTTAATTTTAAAAGATTTACCGAATTTCATTATAAAAATCAGAGTTAATTTTTCGCAAAATTCCAATTAAAACTTTAATATTTAACGTGCGCTACTTAACTATCGATAACAAATAAACATTTACGAATTAATAAATTAAACCTATGCATGCATAACTATCAGTTCTAAAAATAAATCACATTATTCATAAGTCACGAAACCAACCAGATAGTTCAACAGTTCATCCCACATGTTCATAAAACCAAAGCTGAAGCGTAATTATTCAAAATAAAAACAAGTGTTGCAACAAGATAATAAAAGCGGAAGCAAAGACACATTATTCCAATGACCACCACTCGATCGTCTCTCGCTGCCGCCGCCAACCATGCTCAACCTAAAGATAGAAAGAGGAACAAGAGGACAGAAAAAAAAATAATGGGGGTGAGTATCACTATCATACTCACCATTACCGCACAGATATTAAAGATCATGCCCAATTTCAAAGGTTAACATGTTAAACAAATAAATCGGGTAAATAGAAAATTAATACTTATTTTCTAGATGACCAGGTAAATGAACGAATTTGGATATGACATTTGGACACATAATAAAATTGTTGAGAACATCAAATTCACCAAATTTCAGCCTTACCACCTAAACATGCGATTTTATAAAATTAATACAAGTTTTCAGCAAAAACAAGTATGTATTTAAATGAAGGTAAATATAGCATGCTAGGGGTGTACGGCACGTTCTGATCCCATTCATGATAATTATTCTAAATTTCAGCAGAATACACGTTTTTGATAAAAACTGAACAAAATGAATTCAAACATTTCTGGGATTTCCACACCATCAAATATCATGTCAAATAAGCGCTCTTACCGAGTTTCATGAATTAACATCAAGAGTTCGATTTTACATAGATTTTACAATATTCAGCAAATTTGAGAAAATAATTATTTACCCAGGCAAATGACCACCAGAAATTAAGAAAATTTAACACCAGGTACAAGCACATTAGGGGAAAAATATATCCAAATTTCATGATTGTTGGCCAACAACACAATTTACCACGTATTTTACAAGTTGCAGTAGACATATCAACTTCAAAAATTCATAACTTGAAAAATACAACTCCAAATTGAACAAAGTCAAAACCATTGTGATCAGGACACAAAGATGTTCCATATTCCAAGAGGTTTCCATGAGTTCGATTCAGATCATAAGGGTTTAAAAATAAATCCTTATAGATCTAAAATACTAACATGAAATAACAATTTATTTAATCTGAAATCAAATTGATTATGCTATAATATACAATCAGCCATATCACATAATCTCGTGGTACAAAAATGGAGTTTAGTAAATATTATCGAACACTAAAGGGGAGAAGAATGAACGTGGCTCGGTTCTACGAAAGGTTCGTTGACGATCGAATCCTAAGGGCGGGGAAATCGTCCGCGTGCTCGGTGTTTGGAGGCGACTCGCACGAGAGAGGGGCGACCAGAGATGGCGGAGGGCTGGTCGGCGAGCGAGGATGACGTCCAGGTGCTGCGGACGGAACACGGTGGTCGGAGGTGGCCGCGGGTGGTGCGGCTTCGGTTGAGCGCGCGGTCAAATGGGGCGCCACATTGAGGATGATAGGCCGTAGAGAACTTCAGCTCGGTCCCCATCAAATTGAATAGGGTGGTGCGGCTTCGTTGGTAATCCGGAACAAATGGGGCGCCACATTGAGGATGATAGGCCGTAGAGAACTTCAGCTCGGTCCCCATCAAATTGAATAGGGTCGTCCAGAACCGTCCCGTGAAGCGAGGGTCGCGATCACTCACTATGTCATCGGGCATGCCAAAGTACTTCACTACATGCTTGAAGACAAGCTCAGCAGCAGCATCTGCTGAGCATGAACCTGGGGCAGCAACGAAAATTCCATACTTTGAGAACCGATCCACAATAACCAACACCGAGGCCATACCCTTTAACCTCGGAAATCCACTAATGAAATCCAAAGACAGCAACTGAAATGTTTTGTCCGGAATAGGCAAGGGTTGCAACAGGCCCGCCTTCTTCTTCCTTTCGGTCTTGTCTTGCTGGCAAACAAGGCACGTCCGGACATAGGACTCAAAGTCATCCAACATTTTCGGCCAATGGAACTTTCTCATCATCAAAGCATACATACGTTCAACACCGGGATGGACAGCCCACTGAGAATCATGATAGTCCCTCAACAGCTCGCGCCTCATTCCTCCCGATGGTATATACATCCTTCGAACTTTGGCGTAGAGTAAGCCGTCCTCTAGCCAATACTTGCGTACTTCACCGGTTGCCACTTGCTCGGTAAGCTTCACATAGACAGGGTCTTTAAGGGATTCAGCACGGACTTTCTCGACAAAGTCGGACTCAACAATATACAAGGCCAATACATAGGACGCCACAGCCTTTCGACTCAGGCATCTGCAACATCATTGTGTTTCCCCGGCTGATGGACCCAATCAAAGTCAAACTCCCCCAAGAACTCTTGCCACCTTGCCTGCTTTGGGGACAGCTTCTTCTGAGTTCGAAAATAGGTATTGGCTACATTGTCCGTAACAACCGTGAACCTTGTCCCCAACAGGTAGTGACGCCACATTTTCAAGCAATAGATCACGACCGTCATTTCCTTCTCGTGGGTACTGTATCGAGTCTCAGCATCCTTCAATTTTCGACTTTCAAAGGCAATAGGATGTTTGTCCTGGACCAACACCCCACCAATGGCACGATCTGAAGCATCGACTTGTACCTCGAATGGCTGGTCGAACTTGGCCAACTTCAGTATCGGCTCCTTGGTCACAGCTTGCTTCAGCAAATCAAAGGCATCTTGTTGAGCTTTGTCCCACTCTCAACACCTATCTTTCTTCAATAAGTCCGTCAATGGGCTGACTATCTTTGAGTAGCCTTTTATGAATCTTCGATAGTAATTAGCCAAACCCAAGAAGGAGCGCAACTCAGTCACTTTGGTTGGTTCGGGCCAATCAGCGACAGCCCTCACCTTTTTAGGGTCCATGCGAATACTTCCTTGGCTGATGATGTGCCCAAGAAAGGTGATTTCCTCCCGACAAAATTCGCATTTCTCCTTCTTAGCATACAACTAGTTTTCCCTCAGCTTATCAAGCACGCATCGCAAGTGCTTAACATGCTCCTCAACCGTCTCAGAATAGATCACAATATCATCCAAGTATACCACCACGAATTTGTCCAAGTACTCGTACAACACATCATTCATCAGATTACAAAACGTAGCAGGTGCATTGGTTAACCCGAAGGGCATCACCAAGAATTCAAACGACCCGTACCTTGTCACACAGGTGGTCTTTGCCTCGTCGCCCGGAGCAATCTGCACCGGCCAGTACCTAGACCTTAGATTAATTTTCGTGTACCACCTTGCTTGAGCCAACTTGTCAACCAGGTCCAAGGCATTTAGAATTGGATATTTGTTCTTAATGGTGACTTTGTTCAAGGCACGATAATCCACGCACATGCGCATCGACCCATCTTGCTTCCGTTGGAACAAGACTAGAGAACCGTAAGGGGCTTTCGAAGGTTGTATCAACCAAGCACCGAGTAACTCGTCCAACTGCTTCTTCAATTCGGCCAGCTTGGCTGGGGGCATCCGATATGGAGGTTGTGCAGGAGGTTGAGAACCCGGTTCCAGTTCAATCCGATGGTCATAAGGTCGACGCGGAGGCAGTTCCTTAGGCAATTTAGGGGGCATCGTATCCTTGAATTCATCAAGCAATTCACCAACAACATCCGGTACTTCATGAAATACGTCTGGTTTGGTCTCAATCAAAGCCGCAAGGTACGTTGTATGGCCATGCCTTAGTCCATCACGGACTTGCAAAGCCGACACGATGCTAGTGTCTTTCTTTGGAACAACAAACTTGACAGCGAGAGCTTGCTCTCTCCCATTAATCTCCAACAATAGCTTGCCTTTGTGGGGTTTTGGGAAGACTTTCGCCTTCTTCATGAAATCCATTCCGAGAATCATCTCAAAATCATCAAGAGGGACGATGTGCAATGCACACAATCCTTTCAAAGACCCAACTTGCATCTCGACTTGGGCCACGCCCTTGATTGGTTCACTTTGAGCATTTACTGTTTTCATCTTTCCCTCGTGAGGCTCGACAGCAAGGCACAACTTACGGGCATACTCCTCGTTCACAAAGCTATGGGTAGCACCGCAATCCACCAAGGCCATGATATCTTTGTTTCCCATGGCCACCTTGGTATACATCAAGCCGTCACATGCAACAGGGACTTTCTGAACTTGGTTCAACAACAGCATAGAGTTAAGGCCCATAGTACCTTCATCAGCGTCCTTGGACGTGCCCTGCACCACTAGGGCATTTGGTTTGGCATTCAAGCGTTTGGGACAATCGCGCATCCGGTGGTCACCATCGCACAAAAAGCAACCGCGGTTAGATCGGTCTACAACCAAGGTTTGGTTCTTGGACTCTTGGGACTTGTTCTCCTTCTTATCACCCGCTTTCTTTTTGTATTTGCCACCATCTTTATGCTTGTTGAATTTCCCACCTTTCTCCTTTGTCGAGTCCTTCGTCTTATGACACGACTCAGGTTCGCCAACGACTTTGAAATCAACAAGCGGTTCTGCCGCAGCAATATCGAATGGAAGGTCGTTCACACCTTGCCTTCTCAACTCAGACTGGGACCCAGCCTTGAAGACCGGCCATGAAGTTGAACAATTTGTCCTTCTCCGACATTTCAGAGATATCAAGCATGACAGAAGTAAATTCTGTCACATAATCCCGTACAACACCCATATGCCGTAGGTTACGCAGCGTGTTCTAGGCAATCCAATTTGTGTTACCCGGGAGAAACTGATCCTTCAACAGACCCTTTAATGTATTCCACGTATTGATCCCCTCGCGATTGGCACTGGCATCATCAGACACCCTAGCCCGCCACCAAAGCTTTGCATCCCCAGCTAAGAACATGCTCGCTATTGAAACTTTCTGGTCATCTGGGACTCCAGCAGCCTGGAAATAGGTTTCCATATCCCAAAGGAAATTTTCGACTTCCTTTGCATCACGAGATCCGTCAAACGGTTTTGGATCTGGTACACGGACTTTCGGTGGACCTTGGCGTTGTTCATTGAGAACATTGGCACCAACACGCTTCAGCAAGGCTATATCGTCATTGGCCTTGTCAATCTTGTCACGCACCGCATTAGACAGAAAGTTTACCTCGTCATTGATAGGGTCAATCTTTCCTTCAACAAATTCGGGTAATGAGTTTACCGAATTATTCAACTCTTGCACCGTTGCACGAAGATCATCGAGAACATCGTTTGTTGTTCGTAATTTCTCGAAAACCGTCGTTTGCAATGGAGTCTGAGGCGGAGGTCCCACCAAATCTTTCAACCTTTGTATCCGTGCTTCGAAGGACAGCATCATTTGTCGATCACTCATCGTTTCCCGATTAGCTGTCAGAACCCAACGTGGGCTGTGATACCACTTGTCACAGGGTCTAAAAAGAGGCTAAAATTTTTGCACCCTTAGCACCCTATGCGGCCTGGTTTCCCCCTAAATCAGTCAGCCTTTCACCACTTACACCAGACGCACAACTTGAATATACAAAGTCGGAATAGTTTATAAGCATGCATACAACAAACAAGCAATATCCCACATGAACAAAAAGCAATAACACAAGGCACACAATTTACGGGCTCCACGCCCAACCAACTATATTTCACTAAGTTGAAAAAGAACCAAGGCTTGCACACAAACTCACGCGGTATCGCTCTCTCCCCGCGTGCGTGCAACTCATGGCCTATATATATAGACCCGCAGGCAACAAGCGGTTGACCGTTAGGATAAGTAACCGTCGGGCAGTTTCTTAACCGCCCATATCCAAAGTCTACTCAGTACAACCGTTCATAAACGATCCAAACACGCGGAACCGTTCACCCAACGGTCAAATACCGGAGCATCAAGCAATGCCTTCCACGTGTCTTCCATAACCGTTCTGGACACGCGTCGCCCCTTTGATTCATTCAGCTATGCAGCATTGAAGGAATTCGTGCCCAGGCCACGTGGGACATCATAACGACCTGTCCACGTGCAACCAGCATGCTCATTCAAATTCCTAACCGTTCCCGCCAATAGTTTGGACGTCGCGCCACCACTCGCGCGCCCATCAACGTACGCCAAATAGAACCCGCGTATGTAGAGTTGACCTCGGTCTGCCTTGCGTGCAAAGGCTCCGTACCGCCTCGCGCCATAGCCCGCGTATCTTTGCATGGCCATGCACAACCAACAAAGACTCGACTGATCCCGTGCTCAGTCTACATCAACTCGGCCCTGCAACTCGGCATCCTCGCCAAGCTAGCCTGGTACCTTTCCCATGTTGATGTCCTCGTTCTCTTATCCATCACCGCGCACACTGCTCGGTTTCTTGACCCTTGGCGCATATAAGGGAATACGCCAAGGTCCAGCTCACTTTCGGGTTCGTTACACTAATCCTACGGCCCAATTCAGGCGAGTATTAGCAGGATAATGAGGGGTTAATTAAGCCTAAGAAAGGCTGGAGAAAGTTTAAGGATAATCAAAGCATCTTTAAGCATGTAGTGGAGTATGGGTGCTAATATTTTAATGGGCTCATGTCATACATTGTCCCCCACTACCTCAAGCCTGACCAGACCTGCTCCCTCACCATATTATACTCTGCAAGATGCCCCAGAAGACCGTGCAAATCAGTCCCCAAGACCCTCCAAGTCCGTGCCTCTCCTATGCGTATATGTTGGGAGTTTTGTCCCCCATTTGCTTCCTAGGTTGCTCCGCCCCTCTCTTCTATTTAAGGGACTTATCTCAGCTGTGTTGAGGCCATTTGACACTTAGAGATTTCAGCAAATATTGAAAGGAGTGGTGCAAAAACTGAGCAAGGCCCTAGACCATTTTCCGCACGCGCAAGGGTAGACCCGAGGAGGAGGAGAAGCCGCGAGTTCTTGTGTTCCAGTCGTGCCTATCAAGACTTAGTATTTTCCAATTAATGTTTGGATTTTTCTAAGTCTATAGAGCTCAGGTTGTCCAGCCATTTTAGCCTCCAAGCCGAGCACAAGGACCCCAAGCCGCAAGTGAGCCCTAGTTGAGGCCATTAGCTCCATTTTTAATTTTGAGCAAGATAATCTCGTGAATTCCATTTTTCTCAGCCTATTCATGATAAAATAGGAATTATCATGTATAGAAATGATTCCATGCACGTGATAAATGTTGAGTTCCGTATTTTCAAAGTTCCAAGCCCTAATTTTGGACTTTCATGTACATGCATGATATGGCCGAGTTTCATAGCTTAAAAATCTTCAAAAATCATGAGTATGACATGTTTAAAAGATTAGCATGCTTTAAGATCATATGTTCGGTCAAGTTGGTTAGTGAATTTGAGCCATTTTTACCCCCCCTCCCAACCAAGTCTATGTGCATGCAAGTATTTAGCCAATGTCCTAGCCTCAATAGCAATGATTTTTGATGTAGATTATTCGGCCCTAAGTCAAATTGCATGTTGAGCATGTTTATTTTGGTGACCTAGTGTGGCCTCGTGCTAAATCGGCCCCATAAGCCCATCTCTAAATCCAACTGAGGTCCCTCAGTGACTTTTGACATTTTTAAGTGTATTATGTCATATTATGTTGGGTTGGTTCAATAGTCACCTGAAAAAGTGGCTGGAAGTCCGGCAAGGACCGGCTAGGGTCACCAGCCGCGCGTGTCGTGCCCGTGTGATGCGGATGTGGCTAGGCAGCTCAAGAATGCCTCAAGCCGGGCCTATCACGCGCGCAAGAGGTTAGCGCGGCAGACGGGGGAAACACAGGCCATCGTGTGTGGGACATGCGAGGCGGGCGAAGAGGGTCCGGCGGGTGGGAGCGCGCGACTGGTGCGCAAGCGAAGTGACGCCGCGAGGGGGAATGACGGGCCTGCGACGAGTACGATGGGCCAGTGCGTGACGGGTAGCAGTAGCGTGGCAGGTGCCGGGGACGCGCCCGAAGAGTTCGCCGAGGACGCGTGCGCGAGCGATACGCGTAACGGGCAGGCACGCGCGTTGAGGGGCGACGCGACCTTAGTCCTCGAGGACTAAGGCAAGGCGCGCGGACGGTCGGGGCTAAGGCGGAGAGATTAGGGTTGGGATGTTTGGCTTGTAGTGCAAGTTAAGGCTTTTCAAGATCCCTTAGATAATTGGTTTCCTTATTCCATTATGATTTCTAGATTGTTTAGGACTTTAATATTTTATTGCTTTAATTAGTGATTTAGTTCCTTCGGACTTTATTTATTTCCAAACATTAGGAGTTCTTCTTAGATTAGGAATAGACTAGTTTGGCATCTATAAATAGGCCCCATTGTCATTCGAAATATTCATTCAGAAATTAATAGAAAAACCGAACTTTTGTTCAAACACTTTGCCTTAGATATCTTTTCGATTTCTTTTGCAATTTTATCGTTTCAAGGGGTGCGGTTGCGCAAACCTCGAGATACCTATCGGCGATTCAAGGCACTGGTTTGTGGCTTATCGGCAATCGGGACACGCGATCTTCATCATTGGTGATTTCATTGAGAGTATCTAGATCGTGTGTCTTTTTCTATCTCATTCCCTTTTCTTTTTCTTCTTCTTATTTTTGTCCCCATATAAAAAAAATAAAAAAAAAAATCTTCAAAACGAGTCCACGAAGCAAAGAGCGAAAACAAGAAAAGAAGGCCATGGCCAATAAGGAGATGAAGGACAAGATCGATAATCTTGACGCTCAAGTTCGAAGTATGAGCGAAGTCATCGACACCCTAGGCGAAGGGCTCGACACGACAAAATCTACGGTTCGGGACCTAATGGAAACCGTGAACCGGGGATTCGAGGAGATGGTGCGCGGCTTCCAACGCTTTGCGCGGTCACCTCCACGGCGGCCAAGGCGCGATCGACACGAAGAGGAGGAACCTAGGCCCGATGAGCGCGAACACGAGGAGGACCTCGACAAACCGCGGCTCACGCTATCCACCTTCATCGGAACCGATCCCGAGGCATGGCTCAACCGGGCCGTGCAATACTTTGAGCTCAACGAGACCGAGGCCAATGACCGCGTGCGATATGCGGCCTATTACCTGGATGGCGAGGCTAACGTTTGGTGGCAATGGCTCACAAACGTATACCGCAAACGGCAGCGAGTCATCAGGTGGGGAGATTTCGAGCGCGAGTTACTCATGCGTTTCGGGACTTCCAACTACCATAACTATGATGAGGCCCTTTCGCGCATACGCCAAACTGGCAGCCTGCGCGATTATTTGAAGGAGTTCGAAAAACTGGCATGTCACGTCAGGGACTGGCCCGAGGCCGCATTGGTCGGGGTATTCATCGGTGGGCTTAAGTATGATCTTGCCGCAGAGGTTCTATTGGAGCGGCCCGAGTTGATGCATGCGGCCATGGAGATCGCCCGACGTCGCGACGATCACCTCACCGCTACGCGAAGGGGACGGGCAGACGCACGCTTCCCGGAGCCACGGCGCACCACGAATATCGCACCCAGCATACGGCCACCAAGTAACGCTCGACCACCAATCCCGGAAGTCAAGCGTCTGTCGCTCGAGGAGATGAGGCGCCGACGCGAGCAAGGCCTGTGCTTCAAATGCGAAGAAAAATTCACACCGGGCCACCGATGCAAGCAGGCGTTTTTAATCGATGTCACTGACTCCGATGATGAGGAAGAACCTCAGGCTGAGGAGAGTGAAGTTCAAACTGAAGTGCTCGAGGACGAAGCTGAAATCTCGATGCACGCCATGGCTGGAACCCGAGGCCCGAGGACGTTGCGGCTACCGACATGGGTCAAGGACCGCCGCGTGATCGTACTCGTGGACAATGGGTCATCCCATAATTTCATCAACACCACGCTGTCCCAAAAGCTAAACTTGTCCACCACCACGATCGAGCCATTTGAAGTCCGAGTAGCCAATGGTGAACGGTTAAGATGCACCGAGTCCTATCGCAAGGTGCCAATCAAGTTCCAAGGAGTCACCATCAAGGCCGATCTCTACGCATTACCCCTGGTTGGACCCGATGTGGTGTTAGGAGTCCAATGGCTCGAAGAATTAGGAGAAGTGACCACTAACTACAAAACTGGGATCATGAAGTTCAAAACGGGAGAACAGCAAGTTACCTTAAAAGCTAGTGAAGTTAGTGGGACCAAGGAGGTTGGTCTCAAGAGCATAGAGAGGGTTTGGCGCGGAGGTGGCCAAATCTTCACCGTCGTGGTCGAAGACACGAGCTCACTCACATCCGAACCCGACAAACATCAAGGCAAGGTGCGCACATTACTCCAGGAGTTCGAGCGAGTTCTAGGCGAGTCTAAGGGTTTGCCGCCGCACCGAGAGTTTGACCACCGAATACCCTTGGTCAATGAGCAGCATGCGGTACACGTCCATCCATACCGGTATGCGCACTTTCAGAAGACCGAAATAGAGAGGCAAGTTGGTGAGATGCTTGAGTCCGGGCTCATTCAGCACAGCTCAAGCCCGTTCTCGTCACCAGTGCTACTAGCCAAGAAAAAAGACGGCAGGTGGAGGTTTTGCACCGACTACCGCGCACTGAACGCCGCCACTATCAAAGATCGATTTCCTATACCAAGTGTCGACGACATGCTCGACGAACTAGGAGGATCCCGTTATTTCTCTAAGCTCGACCTTAGGGCCGGGTATCATCAGATCCGGCTACACCAGGCTTATTTTCCAAAGACGGCCTTTCGTACGTACCAAGGGCACTACGAGTATTTGGTAATGCCATTCGGGCTATGCAACGCCCCATCCACCTTCCAGTTTGCTATGAATTCCATCTTCAAGGGCCATCTGCGCAAATTCGTCTTGGTATTCTTCGACGATATCTTGGTCTACTCGAAGACATGGGCCGAGCACATTGGGCACTTACGTACGGTGCTTGAGATCTTGGAGGCCAACTCATTCTACATCAAGCCGTCCAAGTGCTCGTTTGGACAAGAGATGGTCGAATACCTTGGTCACTTTATTTCACATGATGGTGTGAAGGTTGACCCGAGGAAAATTGAAGCTATGGTCGAATGGCCGAAACCAACCAGCCTGACGCAGTTAAGGGGTTTCCTAGAGCTCACAGGTTACTACCGGAAGTTCGTGAAGGACTATGGGTCCATTGCCAAACCACTAACCGAGTTGACCAAGAAGGGCAGATTCAAATGGACCGAAGCAAGTGAGGCTGCATTCGAGAAGCTTAAGGGTGCAATGACCTCGACGCCTGTTCTAGCCATGCCAAGGTTCGATGCGTTGTTTAAGGTGCACACGGACGCGAGCGATGTGGGCATTGGTGCGGTGCTAGTCCAGGAAGGACGTCCCTTGGCCTTCCTCAGCAAGGCCCTTGGCACTACTCGACTAGGATTGTCCGTATATGTGAAGGAGATGCTCGCAGTGGTAGAGGCTGTACGATGTTGGAGACCCTATCTATTGGGGCGACGTTTCCGAATTATGACCGACCAACAGCCGCTCAAGCACTTGCTCAAGCAGAGGATCGTGACGCCCGAGCAACAGAAGTTTGTCTCGAAACTCATGGGTTTTGACTTTGAGATAGTGTATCGACCGGGACGACAGAATGCCGTGGCCGACGCATTATCAAGGCGGACAGACGTCGCCGAGCTCGAGGCTATAACCGGGCCTACATGGGCAATTTGGGAAGACGTGAGGAAAGCGCAAGAGGATGATGTACAATGCCAAAACTTGCGCCGAGACATTGAGGCCGGCGATGCAGCCGTAGCCGATTATGAGCAGCACAACTGCTTAGTGCTACATCGGGGCCGAGTATTTGTGCCCGACAGCTGACAGCTCCGAGAGAAAATCATGCAACACTCACGACTCTAAGATCGGAGGACACTCGGGATTCTATCGTACTTGGATGAGAATGGCCAATACCTTCTTTTGGCCAGGGCAGCAAGGCGCAGTTCGAGAGTACGTCGTGCACTGCGACGAGTGTCAGCGCACTAAGGCTGACGCGCGACGATCGAGTGGTCTATTGCAGCCTTTGCCCGTGCCCGAGAATATCTGGGAGGACATCACCATGGACTTCATCGAGGCGCTACCTATCTCTAATGGGTTCAATGGAGTCATGGTCGTGGTCGATCGACTGGCGAAGTACGCGCACTTCATACCGATCACACACCCCTACACGGCAAAGTCTATCGCCAAGCTCTTCATTGAGTACGTCATGAATCTGCATGGGGTGCCACGCTCGATTGTCTCTGATCGTGATCGGATTTTCATGAGTAGCTTTTGGTCTGAGTTCTTCAAACTACAAGGGACCAAGCTATCAATGAGCTCTGCCTATCACACGCAGACAGATGGCCAAACCGAGGTGACTAACCGCACGCTAGAGCAATACTTGCGATGCTATGTGCACCAATTTCCGAGGAAGTGGGAGAACTATCTACCGTGGGCCGAGTATTGGTACAACACTACTTACCACGAGTCAACCAAGGCGACACCATTCGAGTTGGTATACGGGCGCAAACCACCTACACTCGTAAATTATTCGGAAGGAGTTGCCATCAACGATGAAGTAGGACGAGAACTTGAGGAGAGAGACTTAATGTTACCAGAGCTGAAGAGAACGCTCGAGGGGTCGATTAACCGCATGAAAACCTTTCATGACGGCAAAAGGCGCGAAGAGAGTTTTAAGCCAAGCGAGTATGTCTATTTGAAGCTGCGGCCCTTTAGGCAGCGAACGACGGCGCAAAGGGCTGCGACTAAGCTCGGGGTACGCTATTACGGGCCCTACCAGATTTTGAAGCGCATAGGGCAAGTAGCTTATCGCCTAGAGTTACCAGAGAGTTCGCACATCCATCCAGTCATACACATCTCGCAGCTCAAAAGAAGTCTAGGAGAGGCGCACAAGTGGTGCGAAGAGCTCCCCGCGACGGCAACAGATGGGCGGGCCATTGTAAGGCCAAGCCGTGCGATCGAATATCGTCAAGTAAGGAAGTCGGGGCGCTATCATTGGGAGGTGTTAGTCGAGTGGGAAGAATTGCCATCGGAGGAGGCTACATGGGAGGATGTAGATGAGATGCGCGAGCAGTTCCCTAATTTCATCCTTGAGGACAAGCACTTGAAGGGGACGGGAATGATGCGGATGTGGCTAGGCAGCTCAAGAATGCCTCGAGCCGGGCCTATCACGCGCGCAAGAGGTTAGCGCGGCAGACGGGGGAAACACAGGCCATCACGTGTGGGACATGCGAGGCGGGCGAAGAGGGTCCGGCGGGTGGGAGTGCGCGACTGGTGCGCAAGCGAAATGACGCCGCGAGGGGGAATGACGCGCCTGCGACGAGTACGATGGGCCAGTGCGTGACGGGTAGCAGTAGCACGGCAGGTGCTGGGGACGCGCCCGAAGAGTTCGTCGAGGACGCGTGAGCGAGCGATACGCGTAACGGGCAGGCACGCGCGCTGAGGGGCGACGCGACCTTAGTCCTCGAGGACTAAGGCAAGGCGCGCGGACGGTCGGGGCGTGAGGCGGCGAGATTAGGGTTGGGATGTTTGGCTTGGAGTGCATGTCAAGGCTTTTCAAGATCCCTTAGATAATTGGTTTCCTTATTCCATTATGATTTCTAGATTGTTTAGGACTTTAATATTTTATTGCTTTAATTAGTGATTTAGTTCCTTAGGACTTTATTTATTTCCAAACATTAGGAGTTCTTCTTAGATTAGGAATAGATTAGTTTGGCATCTATAAATAGGCCCCATTGTCATTCAAAATATTCATTCAGAAATTAATAGAAAAACCGAACTTTTGTTCAAACACTTTGCCTTAGATATCTTTTCGATTTCTTTTGCAATTTTATCGTTTCAAGGGGTGCGGTTGTGCAAACCTCGAGACACCTATAGGCGATTCAAGGCACTGGTTTGTGGCTTATCGGCAATCGGGACACGCGATCTTTATCACCGTGCCGCGTCGCAGAGGCCAGGCAGTGCCTCTGTCCATGCCCGCGCCTAGTGCTCGCGAGACACCGTAGCCCCCAGCGCATGCGACAGCGCCCAGCAGCGCCTGTCCGTGCCAGCGAGCAAGGTCTCGGCGCCAGTTGCGCCCGAGCTCCTCCGACAACGCCCGGCAGTGCTGTCCCAGCGTCAGTGTACGCGTGACCTCGAGCCAGACGCTCGTGCCATGTGGAGTCGACCTCGGGTCGTGCCAGCAGCGAACCCGAGTGTTCAGTGCCGCGCCATAAAGAACCCGAGCCGTGTTCGGAGGCCTCAGGATGTGCCCAGCAGCACGCCAGCATGCCCACGGTCACCAGGCAACACTCTGACAGCCTTAGCCGCGCCCGAGCCGCGCGAGTAGTGCCTGGCCATGTCCGTTCTCTGTCAGCCGCACTCGGGTGTGCCTGTCCGCGCCAAACAGCGCCCAACACCAAGGCCCGGTCGCACCCAGCTCGTGCCTAGCGCCGTGCCAGAACCCCAGCAGGCCCGGCACGGGACCGAGCCCGGCCAGTCCATGCAGCCCGTGACCACCGGTCCAGAGTGAACCGGCGGTCCGACTCGGTCCGGTTCAGCCCGACCCAGTTCAGTTAGTGAGCGAACCGGCCGGTTTAGCCGGCGGTTCGAGTGAGTTTTGGTTCGAGTATTTCGGTCTGAGTTTTATTTCGAATTTTAAGTAATTTTCCGAGCTAAACCAGATCAGTTAAGCATATCAGTTTGAGTTCTGGACTTAGAATTATTTTAGTGAACCCATAGAGCGTTCCTTTATATCCAGATGAGTAATCTGATAGAGTAGAGCATCCTAGCATATTATTGAGCTTATGACGAGCATAGTACTTAGTATATTTGTTTGCTTATATTTTTATGTAGCTTGAGGAGTCAGCTACCAGCATAGCCGCACTTACATACTTTCAAAGCAGATCAGGTGGGGACCCAGTCTAGGTTATACATTGAGTATAATAGTCGATATCATGTTCAGGTATATATATGGGTTTTGTCCGCTTGGGGTCAAGACCGAGTTTGCCTTCTCTAAGTTCTGGTGGTGGCCCAGTTCGCCTTAAATATACCAACAGAGTGTGCACATGGTACCGGCCAGAGTGTCCAGGAGTTACCGGCCAGAGTGTTCGGGAGATTACAGTTACCGGCCATAGTGTCCGGGAGATTTCAGGTTACTTATGCATACCAGTTCTGTGATATCATTATTATTATTGTTGTTTACTTTAGAATGGGTTTTTATGGAGTACAAGTGGACCGTACTCACCCCCACTTTATATTTTTAGATGGCACGGTCGGCGGGCAGGCGTGAGTCGAGCTGTGGTGGTTGTGATCATGGAGATGGCACAACGAGCCGTTCCAGGGACATTTGTGATCATGTTTTGTATAACTAATATTTCCACTCATTTTTAGACTTCTGCTATATTTGCTTTTATTTCGAACTTGCATGTCAGTACTTTCAGACTTAAATAATTCTAGTTCGCCAGTACGAACGGGACAGGTTAAAATGCAAGATTCGATAAAAGATTTAAACCTGATTTTCTTAAAGTCTAAACCAGTTGATAGACCTAGTTAAGGAAAACGGGTTTCCAAAGCAAATAAGTTTTTAGCAGCATCCCGAGATAGTTTATAAATGATTTTGAAAAATTTATAAGCGTTTTCGAAAGTTAGTATTTGCGAAAAATTGGCCCTAAGTGGCGGGGTGTTGCAGCTGGTATCCGAGCACTTTTGTGCTTCTGAATGTTTTAAAAGACAGGAAACTTTACAAAACCCGACCAGACCACACTCACACCACACCGACTACCAGGTAAGTGCATGCTGTAAGAGTTTTTAAAATTTATATAAGCAAATTGTACTATGTCTATGCTCAATAAGATTCAGATAATCCAAACTTTAGATGCTCAGATCAGTATAAGACTCCTAGCAGTATCAGATATGTCCTCTATCAGAATTCAGAACTCTAGATTCGAACTCTAGTCGAACTCTAGATTATCGAGCTATTTCAGCAACTCGTCAAGAAATTTGTGTCTATTCTAGTATTCCGCGTTTTCTTTCAGCCTTATTCAATTTCATCTCTTGTTCTGACCAAGTTACGCGGCTTATTCTCAGATGGCCCGTCGTTCGAACCAAGCTCAGAGAGAAATGACCCAGGCTGAGGTAGTCGCCCAGTTTCGCGGCTACAACCCAGATAAGTTTTTGGGGCAGGGATATCCTCGCCTAGTTGATGAGTGGATCCAGGGTCTCGAGGCCATTTTCGAGGTCATCGAGTGCTCCGAGAGGCACAACATTCTGTGTGCCCAGGTCCAGATGACAGGAGATGCCAGGCTGTGGTGGAACTCCTACTGGGGCTTGCGCCCTAGTGAGAAGGAGAACCTCACATGGCCATAGTTCAAGGAGATGCTACGGGAGAAGTATTACCCGGATACCTACAAAGCTCAGATGGAGCGCCAGTTCTTGGCGCTTAAGCAGGACCACCGCTTCGTAGATGAGTACGAGCGGGAGTTTGTTCGTCTCGGGTCCTTTGTCCCTTATTTGGTGGACATCGAGACGAAGAAGGCGAGACGCTTCCTTGATGGATTACTGCCAGCTATCCGCCACCACGTAGCGGGACATGGCGTCCAGTCTTACGCTGATGTCGTCGCTAAGGCCCCGGAGACAGACGCCAGTCTCAGGATGGATCTAGTACAGCCATCAGTTCAGCCCCCAGTGTTGCCCCCAGCTCAGCCAGCGCATGTTCAGCAGGCGAAGCCTAAGTACAAGAGGAAGTGGAAGGGTCACCAGAATGACCGGAGGAACAGGCAGAGACAGCCACAGGTTCCAACATGTGGCACATGCGGACGCCCACACCGTGGAGAGTGTCTTGCTGGAAAGAACATCTGCTTTCACTGTCGGAGGCCCGGACATACCATCCGGAACTGTCCGGATAGACAGCAGCAGCAGCAGCCTCAACAGCAACCCGACAGCAGCAGAGGCGAGGACAGCAGGCCCAGGTTTATGCAGTCGAGCAGGCTGAGGCAGAGCAGAACCCAGGTACTATGTCTGGGATGATTATTTCAAATGATATGCCTATATTTGCCTTGTTCGACATGGGTGCGACGCACTCGTTTGTGTCGACTCGATGTGTAGAGGCCATTGGAGTTCAGCCCATCGACACTGGTGACCCTCTCGCGGTGAGTCTAGCCTCGAGAAGGAGGATAGTGACGAGCTCCAAGGCAGAGGACCTTAACCTTAGTATTGGCGGCCGAATCCTGAAGGCTGAAGCTTATGTTATCGAGATGAGGGATTTCGACCTCATTCTCGGTACGGATTAGTTGACGCGTTATCGAGCGGACATTCGTTGCCACGATCGGGAGGTTATTCTTCATCTTCCGGAGGACAGTCAGATCACGTTTTTCGGCCCGAAGACGCGAACCCTTCCTCGTGTCGTTTCGATGGCGAAGGCGAGGAAGATTCTGCGCAGAGGAGATTGTCAGGGTTACCTCGTGAGCCTTGTCGATGAAGGATGAAGAGCACAAACACCTTATGACGTTCCAGTTGTTCGTGAGTTCGTGGATGTGTTCCCGGATCAGCTACCAGGAGGACCACCCAGCAGGCAGGTGGAGTTCACCATCGATCTTGTTCCAGGAGCAGGACCGGTGTCTAAGGCACCCTACCATATGGCTCCGAAGGAGTTGCAGGAGCTGAAGACGCAGATCGAGGCGTTGTTGATACTTGGTTTTATCCGACCGAGCGTCTCACCTTGAGGAGCACCCGTCCTATTCGTCAAGAAGAAAGACGGATCCATGAGAATGTGCATCTATCCGCTCCCCAGGATAGACGACTTGTTTGACCAGCTGAGAGGAGCTTGCGTATTTTCCAAGATCGATTTACGCTCAGGCTATCATCAGCTGAAGATTAAGGAGTCCGATGTAGCCAAGACTGCTTTCCGGATGAGATATGGACACTACGAGTTCGTGGTTATGCCGTTTGGTCTGAGCAATGCGCCAGCGGTGTTCATGGACTTGATGAATCGTGTGTTCCATCAGTACTTAGACCAATTTGTTATCTTCTTCATTGATGACATTTTGGTCTACTCCAGGAGTTTGGAGGATCATGAGCAGCATCTGAGGGTTGTTCTCGAGACCCTTGGGTGAGAAAAGTTGTACGCCAAGTTCTCCAAGTGTGAATTTTAGTTGAAGCGAGTGGCATTTTTAGGCCACATCATCACCGAGAGAGGCATAGAGGTTGATCCGGCGAATATTGCCTCCGTTCGGAACTGGTCAGTGCCCAAAAGTCCCACCGAGGTCCGCAGGTTTCTCGGTCTAGCAGGGTACTATCGCAGATTTATCGAGGGATTTTTGAAGATTGCCCTCGCCTTGTCCAAGTTGACGAGAAAATCTGTGAAGTTTTAATGGACGAGTCGTTGTGAGGAGAGCTTTCAGGAGCTCAAGAAGAGGCTTACGACGTCTCCTGTGCTGACTATTCCGGATCCTACTCAGGGTTTCATCATCTATAGTGATGCCTCGAAGCAGGGTCTTGGGTGTGTGCTGATGCAAGATGGCCAAGTCGTTGCGTACCATTCACGTCAGTTGAAGCCACATGAGCAGAATTACCCTACGCACGACCTAGACTTGGCAGCGATTGTGCATGCACTCAAGATTTAGCGCCATTATCTGTATGGTGGTCGGTGTGAGATCTTTACCGATCACAAGAGTTTGCAGTATATCTTCACACAGAAGGAGCTCAACATGTGCCAGAGGCGATGGTTGGAGCTTGTGAAAGATTATGACTGCACCATACAGTACCATCTGGGGAAGGCGAACGTGGTAGCAGACGCCCTAAGCCGAAAGGTGAGGGGCGAGTCAGATTTGTTCTATCACCGATCAGCGCCATGCTGAGAGTTAGAATCCAGCGGGAGCAATCCTGCAATCAGTTCATTCGCACTTTAGAAGCGAAGGTTCACGCCAGAGGCATAGAGGGCTTTTACCGAGGCACATATGGAGCCTTGGAGTTTAGAGGCCGCATTGTCGTGCCAAAAGTCGAGACTTTACGCAAATGAATCCTGACTGAGGCCCACAGTGCGCCATATTTAGCCCACCCTGGGAGTACCAAGATGTACCACGACCAGAGAAGGTCCTTCTGGTGGCGAGGAATGAAGAGAGATGTAGCAGACTTCGTGAAGAAGTGTTTAGTCTGTCAGCAAGTTAAGGCCGAGCACAAGAGTCCCATAGGTCTGCTACAGCCACTTTAGATTCCCAGCTGAAAGTGGGAAGAGGTTACCATGGACTTCGTCACGGGACTACCTAAGTCGTCCGAGCATCACGACGCGATTTGGGTAGTGGTAGATAGGCAGAAGAAAGTCGCACATTTTAAGCCTGTGACGATGACCATGTCGATGGATCAATTAGACGAGATATATACCCGTGGTGTTATTCGACTCCACGGAGTGCCCGTTACGATCATATCCGATCGAGATCCCAGATTCACCAGTCGATTCTGGTAGAGTTTGCATGAGGCAATGGGCACCCAGCTAAAGTTCAGTTCGGCTTACCATCCAGAGATGGACGGCCAGTCCGAGAAGACGATCCAAACGCTCGAGGATATGCTCCGATCCTTGATTCTGGACAGAGGTGCTAAGTGGGAGAAGTGGCTGCCACTAGTTGAGTTCGCCTATAACAACAGTTATCAGGCGTCTATTCAGATGGCTCCCTATGAACCACTTTATGGCCGCAAGTGTCGTTCGCCCCTTTATTGGGATGACGTCGGAGAGCGACAAGTACTCGGTCCGAGGTTGATCGAGGAGACAGTTGAGCAGGTAGCCTGGATCAGAGAGAGGCTCAGCCGAAAAGCATAGACGTGAGATGCATTTTGAGCCCAGAGATCATGTCTTTTTGAAGGTTCGACCAATGAGAGGTGTCGTTCGCTTCGGGAAGAGAGGGAAGTTGCATCTTCGCTACATAGGCCCGTTCGAGGTTCTCGAGCGAGTGGGTGAAGTTGCCTATCGAGTAGCCCTGCCTCCCGAGTTAGCTAGCGTACATAACGTGTTTCACATTTCGATGTTATGCCCATACGTATGCGATCCCGAGCATGTGCTTCAGCACAATGAGATTCAGCTTCAGCCAGATTTGACTTATGAGGAGCAGCCGGTAGCAGTTCTGGACCGAAAGGTTCTCTGGCTCAGGAACCGAGATGTTCCCCTTGTTCGTATCAGATGGAATCGCCACAGAGATTCAGATGCCACTTGGGAGCACGAGGCAGACATCAGAGCTCGCTTCCCAGTTTTTCAGTTCTGATTTGTATCTAGTTGTATGTATTTCCCCAATTTTAGTATTTCCGAGGGGGGAAATATTTTAAGGGGGATAGATTGTAATAGCCCAGTTCTGTATTAATAAAATGACAGTTTTTAGTTCCAAGTTGAACTATTTATTCTTATTAATACTGCTCGTCTTGAGTTCTGAGCTCAGTTATCAGCTATTCAATTTCAGTTATTAATTCCGGTCCATTTATTTTAGCAATGGATTTTATTCAGTCGGAATTTATATTTCTAGTTGACGAATAATCGAGACCGAGTATGTTTCGATGAATCGTCTAAGTCAAGCCGTGTCTGCAACCGAGTCCTTCGGTCACGAGTATCGCGTCTAGTTCACGCCTAGTCGAGTATCGAGCCCTAGCAGTGCCGAGTCTCGTTCGAGCCCTAGTCGTGCTCCTAGCCGTACTTAGAATATTTTCTAAGTATGAGTCGATCTTTTATCGAGCCTTGGATGTTATTCCCTCGGTCAAGTATACCGCACCTAGCTCGTGCGTGGCCCCGAGATCACACGCGCCTAGGGTTCGAGAGTTTGGGCCAAAGCCGTGCCAAGTTCCCACCAAGTTAGTACCGAGTGTTAAGGGAATTTTTCCTAAGTCTTGTGGCACCTACGTGAGGCCATTATTCAGCCTTGGGCAAGCCTAAGTCCTAGGTCCATGTGATGCCGAGCCTAAGCCAAGGGTGTGGCCCAAGTGCCGCGCGAGTTCAAGTCGAGCCAAGTCATGGCGAGTTGCAAGATATTTTTCTAAGTGTTGGCAACACTTAAGTTCCGCCATGCATTAGTATTATTTCGGCCTAAGAGTGTGGAAATTTCCAGCCCTCGCGCAAGTCCAAGCCCTGCAGCACGCCCAGCCCAGCAAGGCCGCGCCTGGCCCTAGAGCCAGCCCAGCGCGCGAGTCCAATTCTAGGCCCAATGCTTGATAATTCCCAAGCCCAATACTATGGCCCAAGTCAGGCGAGTATTAGCAGGATAATGAGGGGTTAATTAAGCCTAACAAAGGCTGGAGAAAGTTTAAGGATAATCAAAGCATCATTAAGCATGTAGTGGAGTATGGGTGCTAATATTTTAATGGGCTCATGTCATACATTGTCCCCCACTCCCTCAAGCCCGACAAGACCTGCTCCCCCACCATATTATACTCTGCAAGATGCCCCAAAAGACCGTGCAAATCAGTCCCCAAGACCCTCCAAGTCCGTGCCTCTCCCATGCGCATGTGTTGGGAGTTTTGTCCCCCATTTGCTTCCTAGGTTGCTCCGCCCCTCTCTTCTATTTAAGGGACTTATCTCAGCTGTGTTGAGGCCATTTGACACTTAAAGATTTCAGCAAATATTGAGAGGAGTGGTGCAAAAACCGAGCAAGGCCCTAGGCCATTATCCGCACGCGCAAGGGTAGACCCGAGGAGGAGGAGAAGCCGCGAGTTCTTGTGTTCCAGCCGTGCCTATCAAGACTTCGTATTTTCCAATTAATATTTGGATTTTTTTATGTCTATAGAGCTCAAGTTGTCCAGCCATTTTAGCCTCCAAGCCGAGCACAAGGACCCCAAGCCGCGAGTGAGCCCTAGTTGAGGCCATTAGCTCCATTTCAAATTTTGAGCAAGGTAATCTCGTGAATTCCATTTTTCTCAGCCTATTCATGATAAAATAGGAATTATCATGTATAGAAATGATGCCATGCACGTGATAAATGTTGAGTTCCGAATTTCCAAAGTTCCAAGCCCTAATTTCGGACTTTTATGTACATGCATGATATGGCTGAGTTTCATAGCTTAAAAATCGTTCAAAAACATGAGTATGACATGGTTAAAAGATTAGCATGCTTTAAGTTCATATGTTCGGTCAAGTTGGTTAGTGAATTTGAGCCGTTTTTACCCCCGAACCAAGTCTATGTGCATGCAAGTATTTAGCCAATGTCCTAGCCTCAATAGCAATGATTTTTGATGTAGATTATTCGGCCCTAAGTCAAATTACATGTTGAGCATGTTCATTTTGGTGACCTAGTGTGGCCTCGTGTCTAATCGGCCCCATAAGCCTATCTCCAAATCCAACCGAGGTCCCTAAGTGACTTTTGACTTTTTTAAGTGTATTATGTCATATTATGTTGGGTTGGTTCAGTAGTCACCTGAAAAAGTGGCGGGAAGTCTGGCAAAGACTGGCTAGGGTCACCAGCCGCGCCAGCCGCGCGTGCCGTGCCTGTGCCGTGTCGCAGAGGCCAGGCAGTGCCTCTGTCCGTGCCCGCGCCTAGCGCTTGCGAGGCACCGCAGCCCCCAGCGCACGCGACAGCGCCCAGCAGTGCCTGTCC